>JAUMHI010000046.1:4011400-4032120 GCA_032359435.1 Enteromius unitaeniatus
TAACGTTCGGAGTTCAGACACACTCTCTCTGTTTAAATCTAGATTAAAGACACATCTTTTTAGCCAAGCATTCGAATGAAACTTTTGCCATGGCTGTCCCAGTCCTCTGACCTGAACCAGAAAATGAGTGAGGTGAACCAAAGAGAAGCAGCATCATGGAGCTGGTATTCTGAAGGATCTGGAGAGATTCTGCATGAAGAAATGGCTAACATGTATTGGAGAAACATATTTATTTAATCATAAGTTTTTTTCAATTGTTCTTCAATTGTTTTACTTCAATGATAAGTTAGAATTTTGTGATTTTATTTGAATGAAAGATCAAAAGGATAAACAATGCAGATTTATTTTCACCGTCACCCTTGCTCAGATTTACCAAGGGTGCCAATATTAGTTTAGGGCACTGTATAAAATAAAATGTAATATAAAAATAAATACTTGTAAATATTTTCACAATATATACTGAATATGTGTGTATTTATATATTAATCGCAATTAATTGTTTGACAGCACGCACACATACACATTATAAATAAATAAATAAATAAACATTGTATATATATTGTATTGTTTTATATTTTAAACAGGTTTAGATACTATTTAATATACTAAAATACATACATTACATATATTATAAAAAATAAACATGCACATGTCATTTTGTCATATTTATGTCATTTTAAATGTGAAATATGAACATATGCAATAATACAATATAAAGAATATATTATCTGAAGGCATTCTCTGTGGTTTTAGTATTATGACTCTAATATGGATTTCTTCTCTTTTGTTTCAATGATTTTAATGTATACAACCTGCAATCAGGAATAAAGGCTTTTTAATTGTTCATCCATTCAGTAATTTGACCATCATCTGATGTTCCAAGTCATTAAATAATGCTCACAAAGCAAGTGATTGACAGGCCTGTATTAAATTACATCTCCTATTAGCCATAAGCCCCACTTGTAATACTATCATTAATCAAAATCAGTGTCTTCTCTATAAAGACCTCTTAATGGATAGGTAAAAAAGCACAGATACTGAATGCAGATATCAGGAATTACAAAAGCCAGGGCAAGTTTTCATTCTGCTGCTACTATAAGTCATTAGGAATTGGCATAAGTGCTTCCTCTGTAATCTTTTAGGCTCCTGTTTCAATCTCTGCTCTTGTTTATGGCTTCCAAAGTTGAGTCGGCTACTTACCTGAATCTCTCGTGTGTGGTACATAATGATCAGACAGAGCAGAATTACAGTGGAGAGGCTAATAAGGCATTTCAGTGCAAATGAATAAGAGGATTCCTGCAGAGACATTGAAAAAACAACAACAACATTAGTTTACATTTTTATGATCTTGCAGATCACTTGTATTATTATTATTATTTTTTGGTAAATTTAATTCCCAGAGAACATGCATACTAAAAAACAACAACAACAAAAAAACATATGCATACTGCTTTGTATGTCACTTTGTGCCATACACAAGAGGGAATAAATGTATAGGTGACAGACAAACACTATTTCTTGACAGCTGCTGCTGACACACGTGCTAGATGAAGCATGCAGCTTGGAGTTTGACCTTTGCAGGATTCGTTATTTTTTTTATTTCTGATGTACAAAAGCTACCTACTGTATATAGAGCAGTTCATTCGTTTAGCAATTAACATTAGCATTTTCAAGTTATGGAGTCTTTCATAAGTGGAATTTTTGGAATTCAAGTACTTGAATTAAATTAAAAAAAGGTTTGTGATTAACACTAGTTTTTGTTCTATATCCAAAACCACACACTTTCAAACTGAATTTTAAGCATTTTTTACATGTTGCTAACTTAAGAAGTTGACAAGACTACAATAGTTTCGCTCATCCCTTACAAAATAACAAAAATTATAATATTAAATGTGTAAATAAGCATTTGGCATATTGATAGATTACCATTTGTATGCTGGGTTCAGCTTGTTAGGTCATTTTACGTTTTTTTTTTTTATCCCCACACCGGTGCTTGGGTAGTTTTTCTGTAACCAAGCTGCTGGGTTAAAACATTTTATTCATTTATCGTCTTTACTCCGCTGTTAATTATATTGTTTTACGCAAGGCAACATACAAGGACAAGATGTCAGTGAGCTTAATGTGTCACTAGCGGTTGTTTCGCATAATGGAAAAGCATTTTGCCTTGGATAATATAAACTGATTTTATTCAATATAATACTGAATATTATTTAATTGAATGTTAAAAATGTGTTTTCTAATCTCAGTACTGTTTGTTTATGGCCATGTTATGGAGTCAGTCATGGTATCTTTTAGCTACGAGTGACATGTTCACAGTTCTCCCACGAACAGCAGCCCATAACTGGCACTAATTTGCATTCACTCAAAATAAATTCAATTTGTCAATTTTTGTCAAGGGATGTTCATGTTTATTAATAAACTTTCGTCTTTTGATTATTGCTATTGCCTCCATTAATTCTGTGTAATTTTAAGCCAGCAGTAGTAGTAATTTTTTAAACAATAGTTGACTTCAAATAAACAACCAAGCATGCTGGTTAAAAGATTTAAGCCAAACAAATGAGTCAAAATAACCCAGCATGTGCCCTGTCCAATATTTACCAAGCACTGGGTTGCCAAATAATCCAAATTGGGTTGCTTTTAAAATAAAAAAAATAAAATAAACACCAGCCTCAAATAGCAGGTTTATGGTAATATAATTGGCCTGGAGCTCCAACTGCAAGGTGCACAAAATCCCTCTATAGCCAAAAAACAGACCATGTCAGGTTCACTTTTTAACTTTGGGCCCGTTTCATAAAACAAGTTTACCAAATAAGCCAGGTTTATTTCAGTTAGCTTGACTTATGGTCTGACTTATTTTGAACCAAATCAACTGACAATAAGAAATAAGCCTGGCTTATTCGGTAAACTTTTTTCATACAAATGAAATGGGCCCTTGGTCTGTTTGGTTATAGATGGACTTTGGCTGTGGGTCAATCTAGGCGCTCTAAGACAACTAGACCAAGGGTGAACAGCCCTGTTTCCTGGAGATCATTCCTGCAGATCTACAGTTCAGCTCCAACCCTGGATCAAATAGAACTGAACCAGCCAATTATGATCTATAGCAACACTTATTAATTTACATACAGTTGATTTTGAGCAGTGCTGGAACTGAACTCTGCAGATAATTAGATCTTCAGGAATGGGATTGAGCATCTCTGAGCTAGGCTTTATCCAGCTGGTTGAGGCTGTGATTTTTTCAGATGGGAAACATAGCTTGGGCTCTTAACTAATTCCAACAGATGTAGCCGTAGTATATCCGTAAGTCCAGTCCCTTCCCCACCCCCACAGACACACAGTCATGACTAGAAGAGGAACTAAAACAATCATCTCGTCCTGTTTCTGTCCTTCAATCTTAGCTCTGGTTCTTTCTCTCTGGATGACAATCCTCATTATGAGATCAGAGCAATTGGAGCTCATTAAACCTGTCGGAGGCTGCTGATACACTGGAACAAGATGTGCTGGCTAAGGCATCAAACCTTGCTTTAGGGGAAGTTAAAAAAAGAAAGCTCCACTCCAGGGAGCGTCTAACTAACTTCAGGGCCAGCGATTTGCTTAGGCTAAAAGAATCAACAAACAGATTAGTGCAGTACCATATGAGAATGACAACTTGTAGGAAATTATTTTAAAGGTCAAACCAGCTATTGGAAGACCAGCAAATCTGGCCTTTTTTCCAGAACCATATTTTGCACTGATAGATGGCCTACTGTCATTCCAATATGTTGTTAGTGATAATCAACTAAGAAGTATAACTGTAAGTGTAGATCTCTTTCCATAGCTGAGCCATTTAAGGTCCCTAAAACAATCAAGTAAGAAAAAATTAAGGATGAGGCCAATTAGCTCATTCACATCCTTTCTATATAAGAAGCTATATACCTTTGGATAAATGAGTGCAAATACTTTTACACATGATGTAATTGTCAAGAGCAAGCTATGAAGATTTCATTGATTGATGCTCTTTGAAGCCTCTATCCATTAAGGAAGTGTGCACAAAGTAGCCGATGTCAATGATGAATTTATCCTTTAGTGTCTTTAAACGGCCATAAATAGATCACTCATGGACTTCAATATGCTGGAGCATTTAATTACATGGTATAAATCAAAGTACTGAGGATGAAGTAAGATGTATAAAGCTAATCTAGCAGAGGTTAACGTGTAATCCTATGATACATCACTGCCCGTCTGAAAAAGACCATCAGACACAAGCTATTTTAATGGTGGTTCAGGTGCTGGTCTAATGTGTGGATAGCATAGCCATCTTCTTTTTACAATACAGTGGGTTTTCTTGTGTGTTCTGCGTGTTTTCAACCAGCATTCAACAAATGCATGCTAACACACATATAGTGGCCTCAAAAAGTATTGGACAACAGGTGCTATAAAGAGTTTTGTTTTAGCATTTATTAATACTTTGAGTTCACTTTTTACTATTTATATTTTCAGTTTGCATCTTGCCACTTGGTTAGATATTTTGTTCATACTGCAATGAAATTCCGACATTTTTTGTGAAATGAATTATGTCATTCCAAACCTTAATTTCTTCTATGAAACACAAAATATTTTGAAGTAATGTTGTTAACTAAATAGTTTTATTTCTAGCTTCTCACTGATGTCCACTGCATGGGCAAAAATACAAATGAAAATCAAAGGGAACCAAAACATTTATCAAAATATAAACCAAATATCATCATCTTCAGCAAAAGGAAAAATAAAAATGTTTGAGACCATTTCAAATTTTAAGTCTTTTACCTTTGTATAAACTCCCCAGGAGAGTTCCGTCTCCGTCACCATGACAACAATCCCAAACATTCCAAAAATCAGGGCATAGTCACTAAGGCGTTTGCGTTTCTCGAATAGCGCCCTCCGGTGCCCGAGCTTATAGCCAATGTCCTTGTTCTTCTTATGCGGAGCGCTGCATGGTCTTTGCCTCACAAGGTTCTCGCTGGACTGCTTACTAGGGTCTTCCCCGTTCCCTTTGGAAACCACCACCTCCAGGCCGGATGAGTGCAGGGTCTGCAAAGGCTGTGTCTCAGAGTCCAGCTCTGCTAGGTTCCTCCGGGATGCCCCCAGACTGCCGAGTGGTCTGACTATGCCCCCATTGTACTTGCAGCTGTTCATGGCTATCTGAGGATACTGTGGGCCGCTGTGGGACAGGGAAGGCCGCGATCCAGCATGGCTCAGCCTGTTGGCATCCGCATTCACCTGCCAGAAATGAGAAGATATTTTATAGATTTTACCATTGTCCTTTGTGTCCAGAAGCTTGTGTGCTGGTTAAGGGGCAGAGCAACGCCGATTCGCAACAATGCTTACTTAATGGATAGTTCTTTTAAAAATTACATTATAAATGTCAGCATCTACACAGGGGTCCTAATAAAGCGTGTAAGAGGCGCATCTGACTGTAACAGCTGCTTTCGGTCATGTGAAAATCAACTATTTACAGTTTAATTTATATAAAAAGCATCACAGGGCTGTAATTAAGAAAAACTGATTACAATGATTAAAAAAAAATTAAATATATTTTAAACTAAACACTGAAATTTTCAATTAAAAAAAGAGCTAATGGCTAATATATACTATCATTTTCATAAAGAAACCAATACTGTAATTTAAAAAAGATTGCATTAAATTCATAAAAAAAATTCTAATTTCAAATAAAAAACAAAAATCTCAGCACCCCAAACTTTTGAATGGTAGTGTAAATCTTAGAGACGCACTGAAATGAAAATTCTTGGACGAAACTGAAAAACAAAAAAAGAGGAAACCAAGGCCGAAAACTGAAACACCGAAATAAATTATGCCAATTATTAGTACCATTGCATTTATAGCTATGCCTGTGTACTAACCTTACTAAAATCCTTTTCAAAAACGTCCGCCATAGACAGAGTGGGCGTGTTCGGAGGGGTTTTCCTATTCTGTACCGCGTTCCATATTCATATTTATGTACTCCTATTCAGCATAGCAATCGGGATAGATTAACCTCGACTTGGAGAAAGTCTTTGCAGATGCAACCCCTCTTGAAATTTTGGCATTACATGTTTTGCAAATCGCTATCAGTGGGTTTTTCTCAGATATGCTCAAATAAGTCCACACTGCAGACATGTTGAAACAATCATGTGCTTATTTGCGTCATCACAACATACTGTTTTGGCCATGTTGTATCGGTGATGAATGTCTTTCAGCCGAAAACCAAAAATGCACTTTTGGGCCATTTTCGGGCCTAGAATTTTCAGGGACGGGATATTCAGTGCATAACTAGTAAATCTGATACTGTATTTAGAAATCAAATGAGTTACAGGGCTTTCAAAATGTAAACAATATAATTCAATAATCACTATCAGTTTGTTACTACTAGTACTATCACTTGCCAACTGGCCAACTGTTTGGATGGAAAAAACATTATCAATGGACCCCAGGGACAAATAGTGAAATGATCTGAAAGAATATAAAAAAGCTGAAAGCATGGGAACATTTAACGTTTCTTTACAGTGTTTGGAAATGAGTGAATATTTTACATAATTGTATTACAGAGCAGTAAATGCGGCAAAATACTTGCGATAATGCTTGTGAAGATGATACAAAAAGCTTGTTAACAATAATCTCACATTATTAAATTATTTCTGAATTTAATTTTTATTCTGAATTAATGCTGTTCTAATTTTCATGGCAATAAGGATCGGTTTCTGTTATCTAGCTGCTGCTGCTGGGCTGACACAATGCCAACTCATTTGCAGAGACCTACTTCTGTAATGTCATTTTCTGATAGGCAGCACACAATGTAGACCCACATTCTAACCGACTAGAGAGACACCAATGGATTAGAAATTAGAGTAACGACAGCTGTTTAAAAAAATATGTATGCAAACATATCCAACACGCACTGCAGATAAGCAGAGTTAACCAAAGCTAGTTGTGCAACTACCTGGAAACTGGTTACCTGGTTTTCTTGGTTTAGCTGAACCTCTGTAGAGATCAGGTTAAATCCAAAATCACTGCTTGAAACTCCAGGCACCTTAGAATAGCTGACAATTTCACTGATTTTATTTGACAAATTCTGTTTTTCCATTGTCCTGCACTGGGCTGTACGGACTATATCTATGCAGAAACTGCTACTAGATACTGACACTTAAACTAAAGTTACAGATAATACCATTCAGGACTAGAAAAACAAGTATTCAGGTCCCCCAAAAGTAAATTTCTATCAAGCTCCCTCTTGTGAGAGTTCTCATGGAGTGTTTCACATGGCTTTCTGCTGACATGGCAACGAAGAATTTATATTCTGCACAGTTTCTTGTTTGTCTCACTTTTTATGCCTGTTTTCCACAAACACAGACTGTGGGAACTTGTCCAAAAGCACTGTTTTGCACCGTCTATCCCTTTAGGAACACCTTAAATATAATTTCATATACTGTAATAAATATTACAAAACATATGTACAAATGGGTTTAAAGAAAGTATAATCTATAAAATCTCCTTTATATCGTCTATATTTTGTTACAATGCATGCAGTGGGTACGGAAAGTTTTCAGATCCCCTTCTAAATTTGCTAAAATCATTTACAGTAAGTTCATGGTCGCATTCATCTTCCCCTCGATTGCAACTAGTTGTCCCGTCCCTGAAGCTGAAAAACACCCCCACAGCATGATGCTGCCATTACCATGCTTCACTGTTGGGACTGTATTGGACAGGTGATGAGCAGTGCCTGGTTTTCTCCACACATACCGCCTAGAATTAAGGCCAGAAAGTTCTATCTTGGTCTCATCAGACCAGAGAATCTTATTTCTCACCATCTTGGAGTCCTTCAGGTGTTTTTTTTTAGCAAACTCCATGCGGACTTTTACGTGTCTTGCACTGAGGAGAGGCTTCTGAACTTCATTATACACAATGTCATTATGTTCTATGAATTATTATGGGTTTATAATGACGTTGGATTGGAAAAGTAAACATGCAGAATGCCATTTAAAGCCAATTCACACCAAAAACAATAATTATATTACCTTCCACACCAAAGCACAATAACATTTTGTTAATAATAGGCATCTGCTGCAGTTATGTCGTCTGCCACTTGAAAAGCTCAAGTTTTTTCTAAAGCAGAATGCATTCTGATGTTTTCATCATTGATCAGCATGAAAAAGTGTTCTGAAAATGATTCCAACTAAATTGTCCCTCAGTGCCGTTATCATTATAGCTGTGGTGTGGACTCTCAGGCCTTTACTGTAGGAAAACACACACACTTTGAAGTGTATTTGGAGACCTTCTACTTCAACATATGTCTCTGAAATACTGTAGGCTATTTCAGAAAGAAAAACATATCTATTGTCCTTGTACCACTTATGTGCACCTATACTACTTTAAAATACAATGGAGTAAAAGACATAATAAAACAGACCCAGAGGTTCAGAACTGATTTTCAACAAGCAGTGACTGTCTCTCTGATGAAAGAGCTCCAGGGATCAATTGCAATACATAGGAAAGCTCCTGTCAAAACTTACACTCTTTCCAAGGCCAGCATTGTCTGCCAGTTGCCAAATGAGCTCTTTTTTTCTATCAATGTCCGGAGAGAGCCAGTAGTCAATTGTGTTATTAGTCTTTCTTCCTGGAAATGTTAAAAGGCACAATATAATAACATCTGTCCCCCCATTGAATATTGACATTAGTTTAATCTACTGAGGTTTAATCTACTTTAATATGTACTTTTTTCATGTGAAGCTAAGCTGAATTTCAGTAGCATTTACTGCAGTCTTTAGTGTCACATGACATGACCTAATAATTGTAATACGCTGATCAATAACATATAGAAGTATAATGTGTGTTAAATATGATTTTTGGAACCATGTCGATTTTGATCAGTTTCAAAAAGTCCCATGGATGGATGGATGACTGATATGGATATTAATTGATAGATAGCTGTTCTTGTCACATTTAAAATATACTGTACATTATATTATATATATATATATATAATACTGTATATTATACACAGAGAAGTCCCTGAGTTTTGATTTCAGACTTTAGGTTCTTGGCAAATCTCTGCACAGTTAGTGACATTGATCTATTCTGAAACTCCAGAGGAGGCACATTGATTACTGCATTTTTTAAGCAAAAGTCTCCATTTGCTCTTTATTTAATCATATTGCTGTCGAGAGAAAGAATTGGGATATTACAGAGATCTCATTTGTGATTTTTCTTTCCAATGGGATGCACCGCACTATAACTTCCAACATAAATGACAGCACAGCTGCTGTAACAAACAAAGATGCACAAATCTAGAAATTCTTTGCATGACCTTGTAGAGTCAGTTAAAAACACACAGCTGCATGCTCCGAGTGCAATTTGATGCTGATTTGGGATACGTCTACAAAATGGATCATATATCAGTCACAAAAACAACATCTGCTCATCTCCATTTTAATGCAACAGGCTAGGATTGTGCCACGTTGGAATGGCGTTTTCATTGTCTTCACCTCACAATTTCACATTTCACTAATTTTCCGTATTAACCAATATTCTCTTCTGTGCGTGTCAAAGCTGAAGGGCCCTTAGACTTCACCCCCCCTCTCCTGCTCCTTCATTCCCCTCTCTGCAAGCTTTGGTCCGTACAAATCCAATTTAGCAAATCTATTTTGACATTGAATTTGCACTCATTCAGATGTGGCATCGGACTCTCTGTTCCTCAGGTCTCCTTCTGTAATGAAATGTCTGCAGCAGACCTGAGAGCTGATTACAGATCCCGCTATTCAAGAATATCTTTTCTAACTGCTCTTCACTATCAAAATGTGATCTTTACAACCAGACATCTTCCCTCGCCTTGTGTTGCATAAATTTGCACCTCAGGGCCTGTACCATGTAAGAGCCAAAATAAGAAAAACATTTGTGTGTGATTTGTTTTAGCCGTTGAGATTTTTATGTAAAAAAAATTTTGCTGTCAGTTAGCATTTCAATGCCAGTTGCCTGGCTGGCGCAGGACCATGAGGATTAAAAATGTACAATCTTTGCTTGTGAAGACACAGAACTTTTTGAGCCAATCAAAAGGATTGGTGAATGCCATGTGACTAATCATTCTGAACTCAAAAACAATATTTAAGCATAAACATCAGATTTATATATACAATTGAAACAAAGTGTATTAATTTATGATAAATATATAAAACTTGTGTATTTAAAAAAAATATTTGATTCCTTAGTTGACTTCATGACTGGCATAAACCATGTAATCAACTGGATGGAAATTTTATATGCAATTCAACTAAATAAAGGTCAATTTAGGCCTAACTATTTTAACAACCCTGTTAAAAAAATTAGCTGCAGTTCTGAAGGCTTTACACAAACACTCAGTCCCAAACTCTTGAGTATAGCAACTTCCCAGAGATACAATAACAAAAAAGTATTATTGCTCCTATCCTAAAACTCATGTGCAACTAATCCTGCTACAGTAATACAGGACACATAAATGATAAATCAAATAATAGCTACTCCATTTCTAGTTGAATCAACACGTTTTTTGCATGGCGGATGATGAAAAAAAAAAAGAAAAACAACGTAGGCCGATCTTCTGTGAAAAAAATATTTTATCATATTTATCTATGGAAATGTGCGTTGTTTTTTTTGCATTTAAGCAATAGCCTAGGAACAACTTAGTGGCCAATTAGCAGTAACCTAACAATGGCGTGAAACTGGGAACACTGCCAAATTTGTCTATTCAACTCCAGCATGATGAAAAGTAACAAATAAACTTGCTTTTAAACATTTTTTCACATCCAGAAGAGTTTCATGCATTAAGGTTAAAAACACTGCATTTACATCCTCAAGCAATTGACTTCATACCATCATTTTGTATTATTATTAAGTGAAATTTAGTGCGCTATCACATAAATAACTGCAGTGGCTCTCATGGGCTAAAAGGCAACAAGAACAAAAGCAGTGGAGTCAAGATCATTGTTTCTGAATCCAAGTTTTTGGTAACACTTTATTTTACAGTGTCCTTGTTACAAGTTAGGTGCTTAATGTAGTTATAACAGTAAATTCTGTACAATTACAGGTAACTATAAACCAACTGTATTAACCCGTAAATCGTTGTCTATTAATATTACTCAGTACCTAAATATTTAGTTACACTGAACAAGGGCACTTAAAATAAAATGTAACTCAAAATATTTTGTTGCAGTTTTTATTAGACTATAGAAAACAAGATTATCAGCCATTTAAAAATAAATGAATAGCACCTAACATAGCATAAGGACATGTAAGGGGCATGTTGTCTATGTAAAATAGCATAAACTGACATCAGGAATACAAAATAATGTTAAAAAATATTCTTTTATCTAAGGAATAGTTCACCCAAAAATGAAATATCACTGAACATTTACTCGCACACAGGTCAACGATTTGGATGAGTTTGCTTCTTGGCGTCACATGGGAGCCGTCAGAACGAGAGTCCAAAGCAGCTGTTAAAAACCATAACAATAATCCACGAGCAATACACGTAACTTCAGTCCATCAGTTAAAACACTGTGTGTTTGTAATAAACGAATCCATCATTATGGCATTTTAACTTTAAACCATAATTTATGGCTAAAATACGAATCCATAACTCTTTTCTCTGGTGAAAAAGTCCATCCCTTGTTGTCCTCATAACAAAATCCACCTCCATATGTTGTTTAGAACTGTTTCTGCTTGTATATTTCTCTCTTGATTCGAATAAGAAAACACTTCATTCAGTGAAAAAGTTAATATCGCATTTTAGACCAAAGCATTGGTTTGAAATTAAAAACATCTTGATAGATTTGTTTATTATTATCTATTCACTACATAAACATTAATTGTAAGTCCTATGGATTATTGTGATGGTTTAATCAGCTGGTTGACCTCTTTCTGACGGCACCCATTCACTGCAGAGAATCCACTGGTGAGCAAATGATGTAAGCTACATTTCCCCAAATCTGTTGACAGGTAAAGACTCGTCGCCATCTCGGGTGGCCTGAAGGCCTTTTTCCTGTTTTTGCATGAGCTATTCCTTATAATCTACGATATACCAGCAACAGGGTTTGACATAGTCTGACATAGTTCCAGCACAAACACACACACTGTAGACATTGCAGAGCTCTCGGGCAGTTTAGTTCGAATACACATAGAGACGAGAGAGCTCAGCCAATTATACTCTCCACAAATTACCCTTGATTAAGCAGCAGAACGCCAGCTGCAGAGCAACAACACCCGGAGATTCTCCCCTCTGCCTGCTCGCTCATACTGAACCAGTCATTCCCTCAACATCCACGGCACATCCCAGTGATTTCACTCCCTCTCATGCACAATCAACAAGAACCCTAACTGTAAACTCTGTGTAAATATTTACATAATTGCAAGAATTCTGCATAAATGTGGTTTTCCTAAAAGAGGGATTTGTACAAACAGCTAAATGCGTTTGAGAGCTCCCAGGGTAATATTACATCCCACCAACGCTGTGCATCAAACAATGAATTAAACTACAAATTAATCCAACACCACAGGTAGAGCAATCACTTTTTTTTTTTTTTAGAACAAGCACAATGCAGTCAAACACAAGAACCAGTCAAGCAGAGAAGGAAACAAGAGACTGACGCAAACAATGGGAAAGACTTATGGGAGATTTCATGGGAAAAGATCGCTGATGGGTTTTACCTCCATCTGCTGTGCATTGTGAACTAAACTGATACTAATGCCTCTCTGTTCTGGCAGTGATGTCTAACCCGTCATGAATAATACAGGCCTAAAGTACATGTTAGTGCCACTCAGGGGGGCTTTCCTTTGGCTTGCACAGGCAGAAAATGGAACAGCGAGGCAGAAACAGGGTCGACTCTCCCACAAGGAATGAATGACACTGATTTGCCTTTCTGCCTTGCTTTTCTGGCCCCTGCTCCATTCAGGCGACGAATGTGCTGGCATACAGTTAGATAGATAGATAGATAGATAGATAGATTCCAATACTAATTTTAAACCGAGACTTCTAGACAAGCTACAAATATTCAGGGTTAGACTACATATGCATGATGCAGGTGTTAGAATGAATGAATGCTTCATATAATGCCTACTATTAAACGCCATCATGGGAATTATGGACAGCCTGTTGCAAGCACCCCCGCCTGTTCTTCCTTTCCACGCTTTCGAGGTTAACATAAATACCAACACCTAGCAACTACAAAGCAGCCCTCTGCATCCACACGGCCGAAATTTGGTGTTAAAAATGGCAAGCGATTTCAAACATGACCTCCCAGTATTGCGCTGCCTGCGTAATCGGGCGCATTGCTAAAACTGGCCACCTGTTAAGCATAAACTTCACAGAGTGCATGTATAAACGATGCGGTTTTTGAGGAGTCGGTGCATGCAGGCTTACCTTACAGCCTTCGTGTGTGTGTTTATTCTCCTCGAGCCACAGGCGACTGTCAGAGGACAGCGGGCTGCTTTTACTCCGCGGCGAAACGGAGTTCCTGGCTCTCTGGCATCTACCAGGCGTCCACGCTAGATTCCGCGGCTCGCCCGATCTCAGGCTGTCTTTGTCACGGTGCTGCTCCTGCAGCAACGACGGCTGCTGGCTTCTCAGCTCCGCGGATCCTTTCAAGCAGCAGTTGGGAAGGCTGCTCCTCAGCAGCCGCTGCTGCTGAACCTGTAGCTGGAGGGAAGGTGGAGGGTTGTGATGCTGCTGCAACAGCTGTTGATGCTCTTGCAATCCGCAGCTGCACGAACAGTGATATTGTTGGCAATTCGCAGTTTTGGCAGCCCCTCCGACACTCTGCTGCCGACTTAGGGAGGGTTTAGAACAGTCTGCGATACTTGGGTCGCTCCCTTGGCTTTTGACTGGTGCTTCCTGACTGAAAGGGCTGGGCAGGTTCTCTTGGCTCTGTTTTGGCAAGGGGTGTGCTCCCCTGTGCTCCGTGTGGTGGTGATGGTGTTGGTGCTGATGCTGATGGACGGCTCCCGAGTAGCGATGCTGCATCCCCGCCTCACCTGCGGCGGAGTGCCGCTTTGCGTTGCAATGATCCGGCACCCTTTCGCTGCGCGCAGCCCCGGTGGAGTCAAGAAGGCCCGTTTCATTGGTAGGTTTGACCAAGACAAGCCTCATTACGTCAGTGTGGAGTTACAGGGAGCCCCGCCTTCATGTGACAGTCCAAGTGTTTATATGAATGAGTATATTAAGAAAAGCGCTCCGCACGCGCTTGCGATTTGAGGCGGGTGTGGGGAACGCAGAAGCCCCGAATTAGGGCTAGAACCCCCCCTAAAGGAAATCGGAACAAAAGGTTGGGGTGTCTTAGTTCAAATGCATAGCCATGTAACTGCAGGTCTAACGAAAAAACGCGAACAAATAAAAGTTGAGAGAGAGTGTAACCATAGCAACAGCAAGCAGCTCGAGCGGTCAGATTTGACGTGTGCCGCGTGAAGGGTGAGAGGTATTCATCACTTTAGATTTAGGCATCACCGAAAATATTAGCGTTCGTTTAAAAGCATTTTTAGATCACTGACATTTAGTTGAGCCGTGCAAGAGCAACCTTGAAACTCGAAATCCTTGACCATGGTGGCCATATAAAAAGTCCATCTAGTAGGTAATGGTTTAATAGTGAAGGATCTAGGTTGCCAACACAAATCCTGCCTGTAAAGGTGACTTTGGAATTGGAGAAATACTGAAATCACAGTGCTGATCTGGCAACATTTTACTCATGGCTTTTATATGAAGTTGGTCAAGGTGAATTGTCAACGCAGTGTTTTGCATGGTATGTATCGGCAAGTTTTGCTATTTTAATAACATGCTATTCAAATATTTTGTGTAGAAATGATAGATTCTAATTTTAAAAGTAAATATATTATTATATAATGATGATACCATTTTACAATAATAAAAAATCATATATCATATATCTTATATTAACTAACTATATCTTATATATCTGATCATATATCTTATATTAACAGGTCGATTTGATGGTCAGGCTTTCGTGCATCTCCAAGTGACCTGCAAAAAGATCAGCGAATAAGTGCACATCAGCCAAATGAAATCAGTATGTGTGTTTTCAAACTACACTATAGTGTATATATGCTTGTATTCTATTTTATTCGCTCTGTCAGTACATGCACCTAAACCAATATTTAAAAAGCCTTGAAACTCAAGAGTAAAGTTGTTTAGATTTCAGGATAGTAGTGTCGGTTTTCACAGGATTGAGTGCTGATGTCAGTGAGGGTGATGCCAAAGTTTGGAGCTGAACTTCGGACTGGATCTGGGGCACAGATGAAGAAAGCTGGTAATTTGATCTTTTTCATTAAGTAATTAGTCCTGGAGAGCTGTATGGGTTCCATGGGCAGAATGAAGTATCATTTGCTTGCTGGTTTTGGAGGCAATGTTGCTTACAACCACATGAATTATTAATTTCCCTTTCCCACTCCATGTTCAGAAACGGGGATTGCCTTCTGAAATGACCTCAGTGTGGCATTTAAATTAAGCTAAACAAAATAATCATGATTCATTTGTGCCAGAATCAGTTGTTTTGTGAGGTTACAGGCTGTATATATAAAAAAAAGCCATTTAACCATTACACAAATTCACTAAATAACACTTAAAGTTTAATTTGTGAGTAGGTATCGCAATAAGTGAATAAAAAAAATACTATTTACACTTCAATAAGGTCCTGTTTATTAACATTAGTTAACATGAACAAACAATTAGCAGTATTTCTTTTAACAGCATTTATTAATCTTTGTTAAGTAAATAATGTTAGTTCACAGTGCGTTAACTAAATACACTTTTGATTATACAAATGTACTATTAAATGCAATTGACATGAACTAATATTAACAAATGCTGAAAAAGCAGTTCTTATTGTGAAATGTTAGCAATATAGCCTACTTATACAGCATTTACTAATTAATGTTAATACCTGCACATACTAATATATTTGCACCCCTTCAAGTTATACATGTTAATATATTAGTCAATGCAAATGGTATATTGTGGTTTATTAGCAAATCAGCATTAATAAATGTTGTTTGTTGTGAGAGCGTGATACTTACTGCATTATTTAAAGTAATATAATAAATAAGTAGTACTTGTCATTTTCAGCAGACAGAATCTGTAGAACGGTCCACGATCATTTCAGTTAAATGAAATAAAACAATCCCAACACATTTCTGTAGTCTGACATTGGAATCAAACCTCCCCGGAGGGACCAGATTGTAATTTGTAAAACCACTCAGGGCCTGGAAACAGCACACCATACAAACAGAGCAATTTTATGGGCTATCAGGTATTTAATATCCTGGTATCACTTTTACAACAGAAGGGCCATCTGTTTTCTATTTTAACCTGTGCAAGAGAGTGAACATAAGTAATTCTTTTAGCAATCAAGCTGACAGCTCTTATATAAAGGCCTCTCAGTGTGCATTATTTATACATCTCCTCCTGCCGTTCCACCTGTTCATTAAACGGCATTCGAATTTCTCACCCACAGCTACGAGGAGGTTACACACATTCTAAATATAGAGTTGTACCTTTAATTGCCTTTCTGCTGATCTTCGATCATTTTCTTGGAACTGAAGAAAAGCGACACTGCCTCAAGATCAGCGGCACCAATCAATAGTCGTAAATGCATGAGTGGTTCGTGTTATAATTTGCATAAAGCATAAATACCTGTAAATGGAAATGTACTATTATATCCGGTGTCAGGAACTGAAAAATCAGCTTACAGTTAAACTAAATTGATGTAGTGTCAATTTGAACACTTTTATCTCAAGTCTATCAAACTGATTCATATATTTCTGAGAAGATGTTGATTTTCCGTTTGCGCTTGGCTAACTGTGTTCCAATTGCAGATGCTCTTTTGTATGAAGAAACGCATGTTCCTGTCTAACAGCGAGAGAGAGAGATGGAGAGGCCCTGTCACAAGCAGATGAGTGTTCATTACTTTACCCTTGACGGGGGGGGTTTGGAAAGCGGGAAAGAGATTTTACGCTAATTTGTGGGATGACACCGTATCCATTTACAATATATAGATATAAAACAAACAGGCCATAACACTTTGGCCCTTTTTAAACACAATTCTGTGATATAATATCTCCCTGTATGCCATAAAACAGATCAAAATTGGTGGATATTTAAACAAAAGTCATAAAAGTAAAGGAGATTTATCCCACACGTCATGCATAACAAAACACAGCTGTTCGTGAATACAGTTATTAAGATCTGCTTTGAGCAAACAGTTCAAGAAATAAGAGTGAAATCTAAAAGACGATGTCTAAAATACATGAGTTTTTTTTCTCTAGCATTTCCTCAGGAATGACACCTGTTGATTAAAACTGTAACAGCTGCTCTCAAAAAGCTGAATAATAGTTAACAGAGACATCCTTACCTTAAAGCAGCGTCCTGGTTTCCTTCGGTGAGCATGTTAGACTTGGGTCCCCTAACATGCGTGAGCTTTGAGTGATGGGCGCTATTTCGAGAAAACGAGATTTAGTCATCAGACATGCAGCTTTTTCCTCAGACGCTTGTCAGATGTAGGGGGCCGGCCGGTCTCTCTTTGAGACGCATAATTAGGATGCAGGCTGAAGAAAGGACAGCCCAGCTTGATAAGGGTTGGCATGCAAATGGATAAGGAGACAAAGAAACAAGCAGCACAGAGAGAGGGAGAGCAAAACACTATATGTTGCACAGACCACAACACTTTCTGCTTTAAGTGTCGGGTATCATTATTGCGTCCACTGCTGGGGTTGGCTGAGGTAGTCAAATACATTGAGGTTCGCAGTTGAGGAAATAGAGGGGAGAGAAATCTGCGATTGATGCTCAGCAGTTCAAAGGCCTTCTCAAACCCTCTTATCTTTCCCGCCACAGAGGCAGCTTAGATAAAAGAGTAACACACATCACACCAAGTGTTGGACGGAAACATGGATCTGTGAGATGTACATGTACACAACCGGCAGGGTTCAGTGTGTTGAAGAGTTTTTTTACTGCCTTCCATTCATGCTTACATTTAAGACTGCAGTGAGGAGGCTTGGTTTTAGGTTGATAGAGGGTTATTTTTAGCTAATGTGTGTCATTAAAGAATTTAGCAATGCTAGAAGGACACAGTACAAAATGTGGAGAAGATACAGTGGGGCCCAAAATTCTTTTCTTATAAATTACTAAATTAATTGTTATTTTTGGTTAATGTTTGTCGCTTAATAATTATATAAAAAAATACAAGTAATATCTGTTTCCATTTTTCAGATATATTTTAATTCTAATATATTCTCGGCTTAGCAATGCCAAAAGGGCATGGTTCAAAATTAGACAAAGGTCTATTAAAAAGAGGTGACTAATTAAAATGCTTATGGTTTTCTTTTTTTTTTTTCTTCTAAATTTTGATGATAAAAAATAATCGTCATTTTTGGTTAATGTTTGTCACTTAATTATATAAAATACAAATAATCTGTTTTGTATTTTATCTAATATGTTTAATTAAATAATCTTTTAAAAATATATTTAAAACAGTAGTTCATATTTCTGGTCAATTTCAAATAACTTAAATGTCAATAGGACATGGTACAAAATGTAGAAAAAAATAAATACATACATTGGGACTAAAAGCTATTTATTTTTAGCAATTAATAAATACAAAAATTGTATGCGTTTAATTAAAAAACACTTACAATAATTGTATATATAATTTCTTTATAATAATTATATATATATAATGTTTTATAATATTTTTTATGTAAAAAGTATTAGTTTTAGTTCATGTTTATTAAATAATTTAGTAATGAGGGTTATGGAAATAAATGTGGTGACCCAATGTGTAATAATGTGCATTTAGAGAAAACAAGTATCAAGAGAAAACAATCTCTGCTTAGCATGTTGTTTATCTGTTGTTTTACTTTTAAATAAATAAATAAAAAAAATTACAAACGATTCAAAATTATTTCCCCTGGTTTCACAGGCAAGGCTTGTTTTAACTGGAAGACAAAAAAAAAAAAAAAAAAAAAAAACTTTCAGTGATACATTTTAATATCGGTGCCTTTGTTTTGTTTCAAGATGCACCCCAGTTATGATTTATCTTAGGCATGCTTATAAATATTACTGAAATGTCCTCATTGAACTAAGACCTAATCCTGACTGTCTGTGAAACCAGGCCTTTAAGTTAAACTGAAAAATGTAAATTAATGTCCTAGTTTTGTGATAATGACAGTAGTATCCAGTATTACTTGATAATGTTCTCCAGCATGTTGTGCTGCAAAGGTAGCAAAATCATCCGAGGTAACATTTTCAATGCCACAGATTTGATCAGCGACAAAAACTGCAATATGGCATTTATTACTACCTCGATCCAGAAAGAAGAATGGCAGACTTTGCATTTTGTGGTAGGCAGATGCGGACCATCATCAATCAGTGATGCTCTGAGACTCTGCAGATAAGGGAACTCCGTTCTATTTTAGGCCTGATGCTCTCTAAGACAGCAGGGTCTCTCCCTCTTAGATTCATCATGCTGTGCCGAGTATCAGCTATTTTATTCAGTTTGATCTTGCGAGAAGACCACTCATTCAGCAAAGAATTTTGCACTTAAAAAGTCCATTTTCTACAACAATCTCGATAAACTGATCATGATGATCCAGTGCTGCTTATAAAGATTAGCCAAATATAGTCACTGCCCTTGAGTGCAGGAAGGGGATGCTTTTTAATTAACACTCTCAGTGGGTCACAACTAATAATGTGCAAATAGGTTTAAAAATAAAACGGTACTTACGCGAGTTACATCTTTGCTTTAAAAGCCCCTCGCTCAGAGATATTTAGGTTGATCAAACAGCTACTGTTTCACAATTGTATTTGAAGTCTTCAGAAATTATTATTGTTTTACAGGCCTGTTATGTCAGAGTTATGAAAAGGACACATTCACTAAAACACTCTGCGTGGGAGAGATGTTTAATGGAAGGCAAGTAAACGAGAGAGGTTATCGTGTAGCACAATCTCTAGATGACCTACAGTTCTTTTACTGTGACGCTGCTTGATGACACATTATGGCCATAAATTACCTTAAGTGCTAAAGAGTGTTCCTGCCGAGGATAAAGGTGGCCACCGGGAATTATCCAGCCTGCAGGATAATTTCCTTTCCTTCCGGAACGTCCCACAGGGGTCAGTGACCATTTATGTCTGCTGTTGTGTACCTGCAAAGACATTATTAAAAGCAAATCTACCTTCATTCTGTCTGAAGTATGGCGGATGCTTAGGACCTTTTGGTTGAAACAAGGAAAAATTTGTCATCATGGGTTGGTAGTTTCAATGAACATGGAATAAAATGACACCTAGATATTACATGGGATTTTCTTTCTTTCTTTTTACCATTTTTCAACCATGCTAACAATATTTTGTTATTATAGATGCATATTTATTTTCTAGTAATATAGTTAAATTATTTAAAAAATATATTAAATAAAAATTCAATAATATTTATTAAATGTATGTCAAATTAATTCAAATAAATCATATAATATAGGTAAATTAATATATGAAAATATATTATGTAAACTGCTTATATATAACAAGGGTTGCCACTTACTAACTAGTTTCTTACCATATCTTGGGGGCAGTCAACACTACTGTATCTGTTTAAAGAGGGCATATGATGGAACATGCACTTTTTCAAGCTGTTTGGACTGAAATGTGTGTTGGGAGTGTGTGTACACAACCACCCTACAATGATAAA
>JAUMHI010000046.1:4035853-4064113 GCA_032359435.1 Enteromius unitaeniatus
ATTGTTCACATTGTAGCATTTACATTTTAGAAAATAAATGCTGTTAATTTTCAGTTTATGCTGCTGACATTAAGCAATAGTTACATCAGGAGTCACACAACAAAATAAATTGTATTGCTGGTCAAAATTCATTCAATGTTTTATCTGTTTTATTCAAATTTACACCATAGTATGTTTCATTGTGACTTTAACTTGTAAGGGTTTCCTTAACATGGTACAGTGTGATAAACAAAATTGTGTAACAACAAAACATTGTGTAAAAAAAAAGAAAAAAAAGTAATGCTTATCAGCGTTAGGGCTTTAATTTATCAGCATGCAAATGTATTATAAATATATAAAGAGGTCACTGCCTAAACATATTAAAGTCAGTCACTTATGAGGCTCTACATTGGACTGGATTCAGCCTTACCTTTTTCCTTGACTTCCTTAACATTTTGCCCGCTTTGTAGGTTCTCCTCAATCTGGGCTCGAGTCACTTTACTGGGGGCTTCTCTTGCCTGTTTACCCTTTAATCTGGCATCTTCTTCCTCGAAGAGCCTTTGGTTTTCTTTCTTTCTCTCCAAAGCCTCCAAACGCTTTTTCTCCTTATCATCCTGTACACACACACACACACACACACACTCTTTTAAATTACAACTGGACTGATGTTATCGAGGCAGCCTGATGGTCATTAAGCAAATGTAAGTGTAAACTACAGAGCAGAGTAAAGAAATTAGAGATGCCTCCTGCGCGCTCAGAGTCACTCTATGTCAGCGCGGCAGGTAAGTAATGGTTACCAGGATCAGACGTGGTCTTAACTGCCCGCATCCTAACCACCCAGCCACCTTCCTGTTGATAACATCCGCAGAAATGGTGACACAACAGTAAGGAGATACGCATAATGAGATGACACCTTCAGATGTCGAGCAGAGGCTGAAATGTCATTCGTGTGACACAGATAAGCCACACGGCAGGCCGCGCTCAAGAGCAAACCAAGATACGCTCCTCTCTCTTGACATTCTCACATATCTACCGGTGATAAATTATATTCACAGAGCCCGATCTTCACCGAGTCTCCGGCGGTGGCTGATCTTTAGGAGATGTAAAGGATAAATCAGTGTGTTTCCAGTGCAGGTGAGCTTGCTTGAACACACACAGCGGCCCTAGTGACATGAGGTATAATTAGCAGAATGGCTGCAGTAGGATAACAGCAGCATGGGTCTGATAGGCCGGCGGGGATCAGATGGCAGCGATGGGAGGAAACAGGAGGAAAGGAACAGGGTGTGAGGAGCTCTTTACCAGAGCGCCTTACTGAGTAGACTGGCACATCATGCCAGCGTTGTGGACGCTCAATACATATGCCAACACCGCCTCAATAATGTATGAAACAGAGGCAGGAGGGAGCCGGGGAGGGAGAAAAATGGCACCAGTGGCCACCGGAGACCTCTCAAATATTTAGAACATCAAAATATATTCTAATAAATAAAGTGTTGAAATAAGAGCGTTTTAATATAACTATATATTTATATGGCACTTTGCTATAAGCTCGTCCCCAATAATATCTAACAAGACAATTCATCAACAATTATTCACCCTCATGTCATTCACAACCTATATGCCACTGTTTCTTCTGTGGAACACAGAAGTATTTTGAATAATATTGATAACCAAATAGTTGGAGCTCCCACTGACTTCCTTGGTGATGTGATGGAAGCCAATGGAAACCAAAACTGTTTGAGACTTTTTTTTTAACATTGCACAGAAAAAAGAAAGTCAAACTGGTTTAGAGTAACATGAAGTTGAGTAAATGATGAGGCTATTTGGGGGGAGACTGTTACTTTAACAAAATATTAAAGAACTGAGTCAGTCTGATGCAGTGGAGCTTGCACATGTGTAGCTCACCCAAAAATAAAATATGCTGGCACCATTTATTTACCTTTATGTCATTCCAAACCTGGATGACTGTTTTTCTGTCTGCAGAACAAAGAGCAGATATTTTTGGGGAGGGGGGTATTTTTATCCAGAAAATAAATCAACAGGGTCCAAAACAACATCACAGCATGGACAAAAATTTGTCAGAATCTCTTTTTTTGTGTGATCCACAGAAGAAAACGTCATACAGGTTTGGAACGAGATGAAGGTTTAAGAAAATGATGCCAAAATATTTTTGGGTGAGCTACTTCTTTAACACATTTGCAAGCTACATTGCATCGTACTGATTCGGATCTTAAAATAAATGTTTAATTTGTTAGCAACTGGTAAATATTACAACAGGGCGGTCAGAAGAACTCAAAACCTTACATGTAGACCAATTCCAATTCCAATCTGGTCTGTTAACACTGAACATGGCAAAAAATAGCTTAGTAGGTATAATAAACAGCCAATCACTGCATATCAGTCAATGCATTCTCCCATGAACCTCATCCAGGCCTAATGTCAAAATCAAGCTCCATTACTGATAACGAACACTCATCAATATACGGCATAATTGATAGAGGATATCAGAACTTGCGTGACGGTGTTACTTTAACCCAGTCGGCTTCGGCTTTCGTTTTACTCGTGGAGAACTCATTTCCTGAGCAACCCTAAACCTGACTTGCAATTTATTAATCTATTGTGTGCTCCTCAGACTCACATGTCTGCAGCTTTAGTGAGGACGACAGCTGTGTCATTTAGATGCAAGATTAGCAGCCAACGGCGGGAATGTTAGACAACATATCACGGAAAACAAGGGTGGGGAGGGAATCGATTTTCTGCACGTTTAGTACAGAACTCAAAAACATTTCCAGATTATCATGTCAATTAAGACAAGGGGACAACGTTTGTCTGGTTAACATGGGTTGCCACTTTGATGATTTGCATGCATTTATAATTTTACAAAAGATTTTACTTTTAAATAAATGCTGTTCTTTTGAGCTTTCCGTTCACCAAAGAATCCTAAATAATTTTGCTTTACAATAATCAGCATGTTGTCGTCAACACTGATAATAATAAGAAATGTTGAGCACAAAACGAACATTTTAGAATAATTGATGTAAATTCAGTTCTGTCATCACAGGAACAAATGTTATTGAAAATGTATTAAATAGTAGTTATATTGCATAATTATAATCATATTTCATAATATTACTGTATTTCTGATCAAACAAATGCAGACTTTGTGTGCACAAAAGCCTTTAAAACCCTTTTTTATTATTTAGTGTATAAATGCTAAATATTTGATTATTTCAGATATTTTTTACAGTGACAAATAATCTTTGAAGAATGACTGAGTTGTTGTTTTTTATGTGGCTTCTAACAGACCACAGGTACTACTTCGATTAGACAATTTCACTGTCTAACCTTTTTTTTCCTTTTCTAAATGGAGTGGATGAGCAGTCTGTAGAAAGAAAGATCTTTACTGCCACCTTGTGTTTATACTACACTTCATACACAAGGTTGTCTTGTATTGTATCTCACTTCTGATTTCACAGAAGGTACTGCCAATTAGCTGTGGACACTAGAGACAAAAATCTAATCACAGTAATAATACATTTCATTGAAGGCCTGCTGGAACTTGTTTATCATTTGACCCTGACAGCAGTTATCTTAAGGACACACGTCTTTAAACCAAGAACTCAAGCCTACCCTCCTCTGCTCTTTCTTCATGACGTGTTTGTCATTATCTTGCCAGAGAGCGTCCTCCAGCTCCTTCTGTTTGCGTGCATCAGCGACTGCTTTGGCTTCAGCCTTCCGGGCCCTTGCAGTGGCCGATTTGGAATTCTCACCCTGGAACTTCTTCGGCATTCCTGGGACTTCCCTGCGGAGGTAAGGTTGAGATGATAACAGAACAGGAGCGGAGATCACATAGGTAAATATTCATTTGCAGCATACAAACAAATTCGAATAAGAGAAAGACAAAAACCAAACACATGGTAATGATGACCAGAGACTGAATCATAATATTTATTCAGGACAAGATATTACTGTGCTTTCTATTGGTGTTTGAGCATCTTTGTGTACAAAGATACATTTCAGAGTAAAACATAAACCTCAACTAACAGAAAAAATTAAGGGATTTTAATAGGCCCTTGTTCTCGCAGTATTAATATAATCCGGTATTACCGGAAAAATCTCAATCTGGTATTACCGGAGAGAGTTAAACCCCAAATATTTCTTTAAAGTACTTCCAAAAGAAAAGGAAACTGTGGAAAACAGCTGCTGCTTTTCTTACAGCCACAAGCAATGAGAAAGAAACGTTTGTGATACCAATTAAAAATGTCTATATGTCTATCTATCTATATATTTTATGTCTATATCTATTAATATAGATAGATATAATTGTAATAATCATCATTATAATTGCGTGTATGTACGTCTATACAAATATAGCCTGATACACACCTGATGTTTTTTTTAGTTCTGACAGCACGGATATCATTTTACTCGATTTAATCATCTACATTTTCTAAAATAAAATGTTAAAATGGAATATTCTAGAACTGTAGCAACATATGAATTCTACTTTCCATTTTCAGGAACATTCTCGTTAGCTTTTTTTGCTAATCACTCTGTATTCAGAGAGTGACAGCTTTACGCTTTAGCTTGTATCGCATAACGTTGCCCTTTAAATAACGAAAGCAGATATAGAGGAGGGCGTCTTAAACATCTCGTTTTATTGTTCGAAGTCATTTTTTAGACAGCAAATATAATATATAATGCAAGCACCAACCTTTTCCTCCACCAGCCTGCTGGGTGTTGTTCGCCCTTCTTCTTTTCAAGCCGCCGCGACACAGTTGCAGCGTTTCGTTTAGCGCCACCTGGAGGCTCGACGGTCAGCGAAAATCACAATTTTGTCAACAGGTAGGCCACAGAATCCAGTAGTCAACATCTAAAGTGGATAAAAACCTTTCATTCATGTTGCCTCAAAACCAAAAACAATACCCATTCTTGTCTTAGGACAACTTTGATGAAATTTTATGATCCACTTCAAATGCTGACTACTGTATATGTGATAGGTTACTACACCATACCAACCAGAGATACTTTTATCAGGTTATTTACCGCTTATACAGTAATCATTGGGGTCCACGTGTTACTAAAATCTCATTTCTATGCATGCAGTACTTTGATTATGATCTACTTTGCATTCTCTGTTTTAATGTCGATTTATTTTAATAGAATTAGCAATACATTTCGGTATTTATTCATTTATTTAATTTCCTATAACTATATTTATGAGCATACTAGTGCTGCCAAACAATTAATTGCAATTCATCCAAAATATTTGTTTTTGTTTATAGAATATGTGTGCGCGCTGTGTATATTTATGTATATATAAATGCATACACATGTATACATTTAAGAAAAATAAATTATGCTTATATTTTGAAAGTAGCCTATTTTATATATAATATAAATTATACGAATATAAATATATACACATGTAAATATTTTAGAAATATACTGTATATTGTATGTGTGTGTATTTACACATAATAAATGTACTCACGCAGGTTGTTTTTTTCTTAAACTGGACTAAAGCATCCATGGATGGAGCGTGGCTGGAGTCTGTTTTTGACTGTTTGATCAGACACATGCACATTTTGCAGGGCTCTGGCAGTGCTCCTCCTTACACAAAGGTGGAGGTCCTGTTGCTGGGTTGTTGCCCTCCTACTGCCTCCTCCACGTCTCCATCAGTCAGAAAGCACAGGAACTGAGAAGTGGTCTGTGGTCACCACCTGCAGAACCACTCCTTTATTGGGGGTGCCTTGCTAACTGTCTATAATTTCCACCTGTTGTCTATTGCATTTGCACAACAGCATGTGAAATTGATTGTCAATCAGTGTTGCTTCCTAAGTGGGCCGTTTGATTTCACACAAGTGTGATTGACTTGGAGTGACATTGTGTTGTTTAAGTGTTCCCTTTATTTGAGCAGTGTACATGAAACTAAAACTAATTTACAAAGCTTTATGTTTATTTAGCTGCATTGAAAAATACCAGATATTCAATGTGATCTCAGATATTAGACCTCACTGTACTCATTTGAAAAAATGAATAAATTAGAAGTTATTCATAATAGATCTCAATCCTGCTCAACACTGTGCATCCTTACTAAACAAAATAAAACAGTTCAGTACTTTCCTAAATAATATCAAGGTACATTCTGTTCAGTGCATATTAATCTGTTAAATTTATCAGCACATTATATACACATTTAAATGAAATAGAATTTCTGTGGTGTTATATGACTCCACCTCTGCTACTGTATGTCAATCATAGCATACCCCTCCTTTCATATTACATTCATTTCTAATTCCCCTCCCCTCAGACTGCCTTCGATTATCCAAATTATGAGCCCAGAAAAATAAATCCAGCTTCACTTGAAAGAATGCTCACTCTTTCCACACTGATTAGTGATAGTGACCAATGACCATATCTTTAAACCAATACTGTTTTTTGTTATGTATGAATTTATCATGTGTTGGTTTATGCAATTTGGTCTTTTCAAACTGTCATAATCTCTTTTTGCAGATTTTTGTTTTGCTTTGGTCAAAGGTAAGTTTATTTAATATTGAAAGAGATAAAAAGGGCTATTTTATTTAGTACTATTTCTGTTTCTATTTTTCAGTTAATCTGTTCTTACCTTAAATGACACTGTGCACCGATGTTTGAAAGTCAAGAGATCATAACAGGGGGCTGATTGAGAATGCACTGTGATTTCTGGGTTTGTTGTTACAGCTGAAAGCCTCTTGAAGAGAAGGACTCCCTCATTTAAGCTCTGACTGAGTCCAAAAAGTCAGCACTATGGCTCCAAACTCGGACAGACCGAGCTTCTGTTTGGTGGACTATGTGGTATTTGCTGCTATGCTGGGGGTGTCGGTGGGCATCGGGCTATTCCAGTCTCTGAGGAAGACCACTGATCGCTCTAACGTGGACAGCTTCTTCACAGGGGGAAGGGGTTTCTCTGCTGTGCCGGTTGGACTGTCGCTCTGTGCCAGCTTTATGTCAGCTGTCCAAGTGCTCGGTGTGCCATCAGAGGCATATTTATATGGCTTTAAATTCCTTTATATGTGCCTGGGACAAGCACTTAACTCCCTCATTACTGCAGTTCTGTTTGTTCCCGTGTTTTACCGGCTCAAAATCACCAGCTCAAATCAGGTTTGGATTTTATCCATTCTGTTCTTCTAGTAGTTTAGCTAACTGTTTTTAAAATAAATCCTTACACACACACAATGTTGTTTTATGTAATACATTTATACATACATATATTTCATAATTTAATTTCAAAAGGTGTTCTAATAATTATACTTGTGTATCAGTATTTAGGAATGAGGTTTGGCAGAGGGATGCAGCTCTTGGGAAGTTTACAGTTCATTGTAGCCACAGTAAGAGAAACTCCTCATCAAAATTTAAATGGAAATAAATATAATACTTTTAATAACATTAAAACAATGTATATGTAGAATATGATCAACAAATCTATGAATATAAATTGTATACTTTTTCATTTCAATATTTAGTTTGCATAAATACGTGCATAACCTTTTTTTAATATCAAAAGTTTTAGATTTGTGTAAAATTGTTTGGTTCTTTCTGTAGCTCCTCTACACTGGAATAGTAATCTTTGCTCCTGCAGTCATCCTAAATCAGGGTTTGTGAAATAATCCATAATCCTTTCCATAGCTTCACATGCATGTCTATTGCATTTCTATTAATTTGTGACGTTAGATCCCATATAAGTGGTTGCAAGTTGTGTTTTTTTGCACTTTTGTACTGTTCTCAAGGACCTTTTATTTTTTAATCAAGCCACAGGCCTAAATATGTGGGCATCTCTCTTCTCAACTGGACTTATCTGCACATTTTACACGACAGTGGTAGGCCAGTGTGAAATCTTGAATTTATATATAAGAATTAGTGCCACTTTCGCACATTTATGACTGTCATATGATCATACATGTATTTGTTAACATAACATTGCGTTTGTGTTTTTTATTCTGCAGGGTGGTATGAAGGCTGTAATCTGGACAGATGTGTTTCAGATCATAGTCATGCTCTCTGGGTTCATCGCAGTCTTCATTCAAGGCACCATTTTGGCAGGAGGCCCTGGCAGGGTTTTGGAGATCGCCAACAATGGATCCCGCATCAATTTTAATGAGTAGAACAATGCCAAATGCTTCAAAATCGGTTAAATACTAAAGTTAATTAAATGTTTATTTATTTGTCTATTGCTCATTATGTTTCTGTGTGTTAGTTTTGTAATAGACCCTCAGAGGCGCTACTCCTTCTGGAGTTTTACAGTGGGCGGCACTATGGTCTGGTTATCCATGTACGGAGCCAATCAAGCTCAAGTGCAGCGTTACATATCATGCCGAACTGAGAAACAAGCCCAACTGTGAGAGAATCAATCAGTAAAATCTCTTTTTACCATCTAAAAATTACTTAATCTCTTTAATATTCTCCAAATTTGTTTTGTTCACAATTAAATTTCTCCTAATGATCAGATATCATAGTCATGGTTTAGAAGTACTACAGAAGCCATATTTTCTGTTCTCACTCACTGAGATACAGATCCACTGAGTGTCACTCTTGTGCTGCAGAGCGCTGCTGGTTAATCAGGTTGGTCTGTGTCTGATTGTGAGCAGTGCAGCCACATGTGGCATTGTGATGTTTGCCTTATACTCCAGCTGTGACCCACTGAAGACTGGCAGAATATCTGCTCCTGACCAGGTAAATCAATACATAGTGAACTGAATTACCTATACCTAATACTACTAATAATAAATCTTTTTTTTTTTTTTAAGGAACTGATATTATAATTCAACATTTGACATGATATTTTACGTTTTATTAAATGTATAAAAATTACAATTCAGATATTTATATTGCAATTTATGTTTTAAATGTTTTTGCTGAAACCAAAATTAAACTATTCACAATGTAGGAAAAAATTATAAAAGTTATTCTGAGGTGATCCAAGATGTACATAAATTAGTTTTTTCAACAGATTTGCAGAAATGAAGCATTATCTCTTATGCTCACCATTGGATCCTCTGCACTGAATGGGTGCTGTCAGAATGGCAGTCCACATGACTTTAGTTAACATCTTGTAAAGTGAAATGCTGCTAATTTGTAAGAAACAAACCCATAATTAAGGTTTTTAATTAATCAAAATACTACTCATTAATTCATAATAACATTTTCTCCAGTTAAAAAGTTCATCCCCTGTTGTCCCCTCACATAAAAATCTGTTTTCCTTGTAGATGATGCTTGATCTGTGCATATTTCTCACCCAATTCAGATCAGACAATTGTTTTCACTAGAGAAATAAAGAATTGCCTTAATGTTTAAATTACTAAAAAAAAAAAAAACATGCAGCTTTTTACCTCCTGTATACTCTCACTCTGACAGTACACATTCACTGGTGAGCAAATCATATAATGCTAAATTTATCCAAATCTGTTTCAGATTTTCAAAACAAAACTTCGATGGTGTGAGGCTGAGTAAAATTTCAATAAATACCCACTTATCATTTTAAGCAACCCAAATGTCTTTCACAGTACATGCCATACCTGGTTTTGGACATTTTCCGAAATCATCCAGGCTTCCCGGGACTTTTTCTAGCCTGTGCCTACAGTGGAACTTTAAGGTGCTTGAAACGATCAGAACCTTCAATGAGGTGTTGATTACTGATACAAATGGAATAAACCACCTGCTTCTGTTTCCACAGTACTGTCTCCACCAGCATTAACGCCATGGCAGCTGTTACCATGGAGGATGTAATGAAGCCGTGGCTAATCACCGTTTCACAGAGAAAACAGCTCTTGCTCTCCAAGTTATTATGTACGGTCAAAAGCAACAACTTCTTTGCTGTGGTGCAAGTAAACATTATTATCGTACACCAGCTTGTTGCATGTATTCAGACCAAATCTTGCATTAAATACTTTAGCATTTATGCTGTCTTAATTAAAAAAGGTATAATTTCTAAAATAATTTAAACTTTTTTTTTATACAAAGCTGTAACTACATATTAAAGTATATGACTATGTTTTAAATATGACTACAATCACCACTAATTACGTTTACCATTATTTGTTTGCATGTGTAAAACAGCTCTGTTGTATGGGCTTGGCTGCATTACAATGGCTGCCCTCTCCTCTCTCCTGGAATGGGGAGTCCTTCAGGTACTACTGGTATAACTGTGGCAGGATGCATTTCTGTATGTGTGCTTTAACCAGCTTTTTCTTTAATAACCTCAGGGTTCGTTCACAGTCATGGGGGTAGTGAACGGTCCACTCCTGGGAGCATTTGTGCTGGGCATGTTTATTCCAGCCACAAATAAACCAGTAAGTCCCTAAAAGCATCACAGTACACCATGTTATTTTATTGCTCCACTCGATGAAGAGCAGTGCAATATTGCTCACATTTTACAGGGGGTGTTCTCAGGCGTGGCTGTGGGTTTCTGTCTGTCTCTATGGCTTGCTATTGGAAGCACAATTTATCCTCCTGCACCACAAATAATGGGTGTTTTACCCACTAGTGCTAGTCACTGTCTGGCAAATAATGAAACACTTAACAGCACCATTACAGTCACTGAATCTTCTATCTTGGCATCATCAGTCTCTCGGGATTATGGGTGAGAGTCTAAGTTGCATAACATTCTATAATGACCAAAATGTAGTGTGACTTTAATGACTTGCAATGTTTTTAATGTAAAATATAGCAGTTTTCTTTTTTCAACTAAATTCATACAGCCTTCAAAATATCTATTCAATATCCTACCTGTACTTTGGAGCCCTGTCAACTAGTGCAGTCGTGCTGGTAGGTGTGGTGGTTAGTTACATTACAGGTGAGAGAAACTCACTTACACTATTGCTAACACAATCATTAAAAGGAATGAAAATGTCGACAGATGTTACCACCTTACCTTCAAATGACTGTGTTGTATAACTACAGGACCTACCAAGAAGGATTCTATCAGTCCTGGTTTGTTACGATGGAACTTGGAACAAAAGACATGCAATGCATCCTGTCATAACTTGGTATGTTATGTTATAGTATTATGTATGTCTATTATTGGTATAAATTGGTTACATCTCTAATTTTAAGTTTTTCCAAGTATATAATTTCAGCTTTATAGCAGTCAACAAAAATAGTTTTTAGTTAACAATAATAACAACACTGCTGAAATCATTTTCTTGTCTCTACAGAATGAAACTATGGCAAACAATCCCACAGAAATCCTTCTCAGTCCGAAAGAGCTTTTTGCCACTGCAGATAAACATGACATTTTACTGAACAAAGGTGATGTTTAGACAGGTAAAGGATTGGTTTTGTAAAGTAAAACAGGTTAGGTTTCTACTTTTAAACACAATTTTAAAGAAAAACTGCATTAATAAATCTAATTTCAAACAATTTTACTATGTAACATCATGCAGACTACATTCTGTACAGTCTCTCATATCAAAAATGTCAGGCTGATTTGGTTATCTGTTTTGATTGGCATTGCTGAATACCTGACCATCATCACCTGATTTGAAAGTTGATTCATTGACCTATTACACAACAGTGCCTTCTTTCACAGTACAAAATCATGCACAGTAGGTTTCTGTTCATCATACACCTGTGTCGCACCTGTATGTGAGTTCACTTTCATTCCTAGCCAAGTATAGAAAGCATAAGCATGCATGAAAGTGATCTGAAACTAATTTAATTAACTGTATGCTTTTAATGGAGAATTATTATTATTATTTTTTATTTTAATTATCCAATATCTCTGAAAGTATGTCTGATTATTAGTCTGAATTATGAGAACTTGTAGCCTAAAATGATTTTACACACAAGAAAGATTCATTTTGTTTACCAAGTTAACAGATTTTAACTATACTGTACCACAACAGTAAATAACACATTTCATTTGTTTGAGGCAGACAGGGATATTATTTCTGTGTCTGAAGCTATAAAACAAGGCCCGTTATTGGGATATTAATTCCTCAGCATTTCTAGGCTCTGAGTTATGACCTAGAAAAGTCATATCCCAGAAAGCTCTAAATAAAACAACAACTAAAAGTCACCAGAATCCAGATAAATTTTCCTCAGTGATTGTTTCGAATCAGTACAATTCATGCATATTTTGAACATTTGTATCATTGTACTTGTATCGCATAGATAAGCTGTTAAATGATGGAGTGCTCCTGTCACATTCATAATAAACGCAAATGTCAACAATACTATCAGGTGCACATAAATCTTTCTGATGAAAACTGTTTAAATGAAAGTTTCACATATCACTTGATTGTATCAGGCCAAACGGAAGAGAACCTACTCAGTTTTTCTCTGCAGGCGGAAATAACAAACCCGCCGCTCACTAGCAGAGAAAGAGGAAACCACAGTTTCACCCTTCCCACGTAAAGAAAGCAACATACCCAGCAGCTCTAGCAAACACCCTCCCTCTTTTGCTCTCACACACTGATAAATATACTATGCTTGCGCTTCATGATATGCAGAGGTGGGCCTGTGCTCAGTTTATGACCTGGTCACAGGTCTAGAAACCGAGATGCCAGATGAGGCCAACTAAGTACAGAAACATAAAGTGGTGTTAATCTTGCTAAAGCAGTCTGGAAATGAGGTGTCTTTGTGGTTTGTCTCTTTTGCCGGAAACTAGTCTCATTTAATCCCTCCCACCAGAGATTCACAACAGCCACGTCTGAGTGAAATTTACGCAGCTCTTCGCAACAACATGAACAAAATATTTACAATTCTTCTTAAATAACTTCAGGTAACGCCTCTCAGGTTAGTCTTTATTTAATCATAATATTAAAAATTCCTCATATCTGCCATTTCAGAGCATATGTCAGTGTAAGTCATTACGTCTTGACATTTTGTGAGTGTGGCGTTGTATCTTTAGTGTTTGTCTATTCATTTGTATTCATATTATTGGAATAAAAATAGTAATGGGATGTACAACCACTAATTTTTAACAGAGCCGCATTATCGGAACTGGTGTGGCCTAAGTTCGAACAAAGTTGAGAACTTTGAATTCTTAATGTATATTAAATCCTTTGCTGTTAATGGCTTAATATTTGAAATCTCTGGGAAAACACCCTTGATTTTTGAGTTTGTTACGGAAAGTACAGCTCGCCAACATGAAAAGGAGGATGAGCTCACTTCGATCAACCATATGACCACCACGGTTCCAAGAACTGATGTTAACAATAATCCACTGCTTAACTGTACAACGCTACCACCTTCTGCTTTGTGCATTATTAACTAGTTCTGCTGAAATCAACGCTGTTGTGTTTATGTTTGGGTTCCTAGAGACCTAATGATTTAATAATAATAACTGCAAATAAGCCACTTTTGACTTAAAACTCATTGACAGCATTAAAATTGAACCCTCTGTTTTATCTCAAGGCGAATACACTTTTTCAAAACTGTTATCTGTTATCCAAAACAGAAACATTGCTTTTGTTCTGGGTCAGTTTTCTATGGCTTCCAGGCCTCTGAAAACCACAGCAAAAACGTGTTTACTTTTTTTAGGATCTATAATAAAGTAGAAATTGCATTCATAATTAGTTATAACATTAGAAAAAGTCAACCACATACCTTAAGAAATGATTTTGTAAATGTTGAAATGGTTTTTCAAAAAGCCACAAACTTTCATTCTTATAAAATGCATTTATTTTTACCTTTTGTTCAACGACTCCCAAACAGAGGAGCACTTTGCAGGATGTTTTCAGTCACTTGTTAAACACTACATGAAAGACAATTTTCAAAAATCCATAATAGGGGCACTTTAATGACATCATACTTTGAGCTACATGCATTATTTTGGAAAGAATTGTCAATGAATGCCTGCATCTGTTGAGAAGAAATGATCTAGTTCTTTCTGTCCCATCAAGATTGCTTTGGTGATCATGAGTGAAGAGGAAGAGGTGCCCTTGATGAAGAATGAAAGGGCTGGCAGTCAGAAGTCCAGCTGTGACTCTGCCCTGCAGGTGCACCTGTACTACAGCCCCAGTTTAAATTCAGAGACCACCTTCACCATCCCCACTGGACACATCACAGCGGAGTGTGTGTGCGCGCTTGCTGCTAAAGCCAGTGGTGAGACTAACACACTGTCACACTTAAAATAATCTACTGTGTCTGTTGCTCAAAGGTCAAATGCTTCTATTTTTTATGATATACTCAAGTATATATGTTTTCACTTAATATAATATATATAAGGTTTTTTAATAAGATGCAACAAGCATTGCAATTGAGTCGCTTTTATAAGGTTGGAGTCTATATTTTAGATCATTCAGTATGTCTAAATAATAGAAAAGAGCTGTGCACTAATCTTACAACAATCTAAATGGAATATTTCCATTATTTATTTTTAGGAATCCTTCCTGTGTTCCACAACCTGTTTGCTTTGGCATCAGAAGACCTTTCCTACTGGTATCCACCAACTCATGTTTTTAAGAGTGAGGAGAATGTCAAAGTTAACTACAGAGTGAGGTAAAACATCTATAATAATCATATATTATAATACATTCATACTGAATATTTTGAATTTTCGTGCCATACATTTATTTTGCAAATGCCTGGTATGTAAGGATTTTATTGTTTTTAACCTTTCACCTTGACCACAACTTCAGTCTTTGAAATAAATGTAGCTTCATATGTTTCAAAAACAATGATGATTTAAAAGTTAAAGTGTCAGTGAAAAGCACGTAAACAAGTTATGTATGGCATACATAATATGTAAAGAAAAAATACAATTCCAACACTTCATGTGAAAAATATGATGAACAATAAAAAAATTTTAATATAATTTTTTTCAAATCATTTTGTCAAAGGATGCAAAAAATATATTATTTAATTGTTTGCATTTAGGATACACAAAATACTATTTTTGCTTAGACTTAGACAAAGGAGGTCAATGTCATTTGCACAACAGAATGTCATCAGAAACAATATATTTATAGATATATATATATATATATACATACATATAAATTACAGAATTCTGTGTTGTTGGCCATTGCATTGTTATTGATAATAAAGAGAAATTATTAAAATTCTATTTTAGTAACTGAAATAAATCTGAAATAATATAAGAATCACTGAAATATATAAATCAAAGGTAATTCAAAATGTTAATAAATACTACAATAGTATATAGTATACAAATAATACTAAAATAATTGCTAGCGGACAGATTAAATACTGATAAAGTAAAAAGCTTTTTTAAAAATGGAAATAGTGAAAATAGAAAATTTTCTGGAATTGTAAAGCTTTTATTCTGTTTGTTAAAGATTCTTCTTCTCAAGCTGGTTTGGTCAAGGGTCCAAAGCATCATACCGCTTTAGCCTCAGCAGAGGACGTATCTGTGCTGTGCTGGACTACTGTGTCATTGACTATCTTTTTGCTCAGGTATACAGACAATAATCTGTCATTGCTTTAAGAGGCAAGTGAACATTGTTTGAAAGAGATATATGAATGTAAAATGAACACCCAGAATTACGTGCCTCTATCCTGCTGCTAATGTATATTAAACTATTGATATGATTCACGTAATTAAAAAAGAAGGTGCCATAAAATTGCTGACACAACTGTTCAGAATCATTTACCTTCCCATCTTTCTGCTTCAGTCCCGCAGTGATTTTGTGTCTGGACGTGGCGGGATTTCTCCTGCTTTGAGTTTGCAGCAGGAATGTTTGGGAATGGCAGTGCTGGACTTGTGGCGTATGGCCAAAGAGAGAAACCAGAGCCTTGGTGAGATCTGCAATACAACAAGGTATCCAAAACACAACATGAGAAAGTTTCATGTAAATGGATGGTTAGATCTATACAGAGATTTTTTGTACATTCAACATAGACTATAAATATTCAAGCTGCATTAACCACTTCAAAATTGCCATTCCAGCTACAAGTCCTGTCTCCCAGAGACCCACAGACAAGATATACAGCGTATGAACCGCATAGCGCGGTATCAAATACGAAAAACGCTAAAGCGTTTCTTAAAGAAGCTGGGCAGATGCTCGACCTGTGAACGCAGCCTGAAGCTCAAGTATCTGATGGAGCTGAGTGTGCTGGAGCCCAATTATGGCTCAGAAAGGTTTTCTGGATGTTTACAGCAGAGCGGACAGCAGAGAGTCAAAGACGTGCGAGTGTCTGGAGAGGGAGGGATACAGATACGGACCAAAGAGAGCCAGGTAGAACTGTATACAAACACTTTGTAAACAAGAAGTTCATTTTGCGTCACTTACATCCACTCAAAGCTGCCTCCGCCAATGAAAATAGTTCCAAACTGGGCGCCAGTAGGCCGTTAATGAATCATAGCTTTTTTTAAGCTGCAGTCTGTAACTTTTTGTGTTCAAAATGTGCTAAATGTATAAGTGTTGTGTTTATAGAATGGTTCAGGTAGGCACCATTGCGGAGTAGCCCGGTATCTGTGTGATTCGTCATAGACATAAACAGAGAGAAGTAGCTCCGGCTACAATGTTCTTCCGCAACACTTTTTGTTTATTAACCGCCAGAGCGCCAAAACTAGTGTACTTTAACAAATCGGTTGTATGAAGTTGATTCACTGATTCACAAGAATAAATTAGTTAATATAATTACTCAGCAATGCAATCACTTGTCCCCACCTACGGGAATTAACCGGAATGAACTTTTGTAATTATAGCTATAGGCTAATTAATACATATTAAAATTATATAAAAATGTTTTAATAGAATTTTAAAAACTTTTCAAAAGTTTGGGCGAAAATGTTTAAGAAATTAAGATTTTTATTCAACAAGGATGCATTAAATAATAATAAAAAATGGCTCTAAAGACAAGTTTAATGTTACAAAAGATTCATGATTATATTTCAAGTAAATGCTGTAAATGCTTTTGAATTTTGAGCTTCCTATTTTTACTGATTATCTTGAAGAAAATGTGTCATGTGGTTTCCCCATTATGCAACAAAACTGTTTTCAATATTGCAATATTTTAAATATATTAAATCAAAACAGTAATTTTAAATTGCAATAATATTTTACTCCAAAAGAGTAAACCAAAAGAGACTCAAACATGTTAAAAAGCTTAGTTAGACTAGTATATTTTCTTCTCTCTTTCTCTTTTACTGACTTCCTCTGGTACATTCACAGGAATGGCAGACGTTTTGTGATTTCCCCCAGATCACAGACATTAGTATTAAGCGTCTTTCCCAAGAGCAGATGCCCCTGGAAGGAAGGGTGGTCACTCTCACACGCCAGGACGACCAGTGCATGGTAGTGGCATTGCATACATTGCATAAAAGTTTTTGGAGTATTAATACATAAACACATAAAAAAATGAAGTGATAGTGACTCCTTTGCCATTTTGATTAACCAAGGATTGATATTGTGAAAGTATGATAAATTCAAGCTTGTCCTTTTTGCTGAATTCTACATTACATAGCCGTTCACCTTAAAGTGTGTTTTCTGTTTCTCTTTTTCACCAATAGGAGGCTGAGTTTCAGACCCTAAATCAGGCTCTTTCTTTTGTCTCTCTGGTTGATGGATATTTTAGATTGACTACAGATTCGACTCACTATTTCTGCACAGAAGTGGCCCCGCCAAGTTTGTTGGAGGACATACAGAATTACTGCCATGGCCCAATCACGTACTACACAATATTTCATATTTTACCATATAATAAAATTAGAAAGGAAATGACTAAAACAGTGGATGCCATCTTGTTGTTTGTTTTCTAAAGGTCAGAATTTGCAATGCACAAACTTAAGAAAGCCGGAGCCAAAAATGGGATGTTCCTGTTACGTCACAGTCCCAAGGACTTTGACAAGTACTTCCTCACTGTTTGCATACAGGTACTAGCCTTGCTGGGCTCATACAGACACCAGCCTTTGGGCTTTAACTAACAGGAAGTAACTAAAAAAGAACATGACTCATCACAATCTTTAAATCTGATTCATGAAATGCTGCTTTAGATATTACTGCTTAGTGTTATTACTATGTTAATTTGAAATAAACTCCAGCATGAATTTTCTTTAGTTTCACAGATTGACTGAATTGTTAGTGACTAGTCTAAGTTTCTTATGTTTCTTAACTTCTGAATGTTCAAACAGACTCCTCTAGGGGTGGATTACAAGGACTGTCTGATTGAGAAAAACGAGAAGTTTAGCCTGGCTGGGATCCACAGCTCATTCTGTAGTCTAAAACAACTCACAGATTTCTATCAGCACAGTGCGCTTCTCGTGTCTGATATCCCTATCACACTGAGCAAGTGCTGCCCACCCAGACCAAAAGGTAGAGCATTTTTGTGCAGCATTTGCTTTTTGTTAATGAGGAATGAGCCTAGGTTGCAACAAGGTCACTTCATTTCATATTTAATAAAATAAGTGAAAGAATAAATTATAAAAAAAATAATAATTGGGTAAATTTTTTTACATTTTTTAATTACATATTTTTATATTCTTTTATTTATTATATGAATGTTTTTTTAAAATATTAAATATTTATGTTTTTGCAAATAGTTTTTATACATGTCATGTGTAATAAACTAAATTGCATAAATAATCCAAAATAGAAAAAATAATAACTTAATAAATATTTGTATTTTGCTCTTTATTACATATTTTAAAAATATGGTTAATAAAATAAATTGCATAAATTATTTTAGACATTTTCCCCCATATTTTTATGCATATCAGATTTAATGTAATAAATTGCATAAATAATAATTTGATCAAAATAAGTAAATAACATCATAATAAGATTTATTAATCAACATTTGTTAGTTAACATTGGTTAACAACATTAGTAAACATGAACTAAGAATGCACAATACTTCTAGAGCATATGTTAATTTCAGCATTTACTAATGTATTATTAAAACCATAAGTTGTGTTTAACATGAGTTAATATACTGTGAGCTAACATGAATCAACAATGTACAGCTGGATTGTCATTAACTAATATTAACAAAGATTAATACATAGTGTAATAAATGCTTTGTTCATTGTTTGTTCATGTTAGTTCATACATTAACCAAGGTTAACAAATGACACCTTATTGTAAAATGTTACCCATATTTTGCATATGTTATCATTTTGGATTTCTATTGTACTATTTTTTTGCAGAACTTACCAACATGATCATCCTTCGTAACAGCAGTATGACTGAGACGCCCAGTTCTCCCATGTTACAGAGACACAAACCAAGCCACATGCAGTTCCACATGATTAAACACGAGGACCTCACCTGGGTACAGCATATTTAAAAAGAGTTTACTTCTATTTTTATTAATGTTGAAGTCATTGCCGCTACTGTGTATAGTTTTACTTATAACTACCTTCAATTTTGACAATTTTTTGTAAACACATTATAAATGTTAGAAATGCATTACTGAAACATTTTACAAAGACTGAGAACTGTATAATACTTAATGGTGGAGTTATAGCGTTAAACACATTTTAACCATTTTCGTGAGCAGGATTTATTGGGCGGGTCTAAATCAAAGCTCGGTGACGCAGTGAAGCCACTTAACAATGGCTCTGGTGATACTTTGATGTCAAACGCTGATCGTTCTGCGCAGTGCTGCTTTAAGTCAAACACACTCAATAACTACAGTCAGTCATAATTTACTGTCATTACTGATAGATTCCACAGCATACAGTTTGCTATGTAGCTATGCCTTCGTCACATTATGTTGTTGCTATAATTTACAAAACAACTGAGCTTGGTCTCATTATTAAAAGCAAGCTGTTTGAGAAAGACAGTAGAGAGAGATGGTTGCTTTGCTGTGAGTGGGAATGGTTTCAGCGAGCAGACACACCCCCAGCGTTCGAGAGCAAAGAGGACGGCTTATATTTTTCAAGATTTTTAATGCTTATTTTATTAACTTCGCATTATTTTTGGCATTCAAATTTAGCTGGGTGGTTAATAGCACATTTTTCTGTGGTGTGACAAACTCAGACATATTGACTTGACACAGACTTTAAGGGCTTAAAAATTTAATTTTTAATTAAATGAATGTAAACCCTAACTGAAAACACACTTCATTTTTTTATCTCTTAATAGAGAGAAAGCTTAGGTCAAGGTTCCTTTACACATATCTATAAAGGCAGTAAGACGGACCAGCGAGATGGAGTGACACACACCACAGAGGTTCTTCTAAAGGTCCTGGATGCAAACCATAAAAACTGCTGGGAGGTACTTTTTTAATCACGTTATTTACAATAAAGAGACAATATCAAATGTGGACCTTGGTATAGAGAATATTGCGTTTCCCATTTATGCCAATCCATGGCAATGTTCTGTCTCATTCAGAATACTGTAGTTTTAATAAATTCAAGATTTAGCAAAAAAATTCAACAATCATGTGTAATAAATTAGCTTTTTTGCATTATCTGACTGATGAGAAGAATATTTTATCGCCATGTGATTAATGATGCAATCTTACTGCTGTTTTCAAGTCTTTTTTCGAGGCGGCCAGTTTGATGAGTCAAATTTCCCACAAGCACCTTCTCCTGGTATATGGCATCAGTGTACACAAATCCAAAAGTAAGTGTTCTACACAAACACTCTTTTATCAAAGTCTAAACACAAGAGGGCAAACCGCGATTAAAAGTCTTTGTCATGACCTCAGCTCTTTCAATCTTCTTGAACTCTGAGTGGGTCTAGAGGGTTGTTGGTGACACTGGTTGCCTGTTAAAGTACCTGTGAACACAGTCAAGTCGGTAAAGGGTGTTCTCCTCTGACCCCCGCAGACATCATGGTGCAGGAGTTTGTGAAGCACGGGGCACTGGACCTGTACCTGAAGAAGAGCACTTCTGTGTCAGTCAGCTGGAAATTAGACGTGGCCAAACAACTGGCCTGTGCTCTCAACTTCCTGGTGAGAAATATTCATGCATGATAAATTGGCTGCTAATTACAAAACACACAAGATAAGATGCATATCAGTTTATTGAGTCAATATTGAACACGAGTCAAAATACTCCTACATGTTGATTTGAGAGTACTTTTTAATAATAATCTAGTTTTACTAGAATAGACTGAATGATTTACATGGTCCTATCTCTATCATAATAAATACTTTGTTAAGACTTTAGTGTAAGACTTATCTCTAATCATAGTTTAGAAAAGTCGTAGTTAATAATTATCAAGTGTTATCTATTCTAAAGTGTTACCAATTCTTTTTTCCTCTTACTAAATATAACAATGATTTGTCATACAATAATTTTTAATTCGATGAAGAATCATTATATTATTTAAAACTGACAGCAAGTTTTATCTATATACTATTTTATGTTTATTTGAAATAATCTATAAAAAGATTTTAATAATTTATCAGATAAGTCTTTTTAGTTTCAGCTAGACATTTAATATCGGTGCAAATGAGAATAAACCCCTACACTATAAGTTTTTAATTTTAAGTTTGGATTTTTTGAAATATTATTATCATCAATACTCCAGTACTTATTGTCAGTTTTTGTGTGTGTGTGGAAATTTTAATACTTTGTTTTCTGGATAATTCTTTGATCATTTAATTAATTAGTTATCAGAATAATACTTTCTTTGTTAACAGAAATTTCAATAGAACTGAAATAATTAGAAATACATTTTAGATTTAAAGTCTTTAAACATAAAATGTAATCAAGGAAGAAATTAAAGAAAGAAAGAAAGAAAGTAAATATATATAAAAAAAACATACTGACACCAAACATTTTTACCCAAAAGTGGCAGAATCAAGAATCTCTAAGTTAAAAGCTCATATTGAGTTATTTCTCTATTTGAGGAGATGCATCCCAACCTTCATTTCTAAGTTCAGCAGTAGTTAAAAATCAATTTTCTTTTGTTTACCATATGCAGGAGGAGAAGAATATCCCACATGGGAATATTTGTGCAAAGAATCTGCTGTTGGCCAGAGAGGGAGACCCTTCCTCTGATAACTTACCCTTCATTAAATTGAGTGACCCCGGCATCAACATGACCTTGCTGGGCAAAGACGGTAATTATATTAATCAGATGAACACAAAACCAATTTTACAAAAGTATCTGATGACTTGTAGAATCGTTTGTATTATAAAAAAAAAAAATAGTAGAGAAATAATAGATTCCTTAGTTAGCTCTTATCAAGGATTATAATACACTGTAAAATGATTATGTGCAATACAATGAAATGCACATGTGAATCCAGTGGTGTTAGACAGAATCCCGTGGGTGGCTCCAGAGGTACTGGACACGCTTGAGATTATACTGGAGTGTGACAAGTGGAGTTTTGGGACAACGCTGTGGGAGATTTTCAATAATGGAGAAGCTCCGCTGCAGGGCCTGGACCTCATACACGTACAGACACCTCACATGAATACAAAATGAATATACAATCATAAATTAACTGTAAAGGATGTTGTACATTCTAGATTAAAAGCCAAATCATTGTGCATATAGAATCGTGACTCCTCCATGCTACTGCTCTACTAAATGACTGCTCTTCTTATTTGAATCCAGAAGCAGCAGTTTTATGAGCATTTTTCAAACCTGCCTGCTCTGGAGTGGACAGAGCTGGCCGACCTGATTTCTCAGTGCATGCAGTACCAGCCTGAGCTCAGACCGTCCTGTCGGAGCATCATCCGCCAACTTAACAGCCTTATCACTTCAGGTAACACACAGACATACACCAGCTCCCTTCCTATAATGATACTGATGTTTGTGAAGCTATCATTGCAGCAGTCTGCTCGGTTTAGGCTCCATTCTTGAAAGAAAAATGAATTTAACATGGATGTAACCAAGTTAACCACTAAGGATAGTTAACGCCCCCTTGAGGAAGATGTTTCTTTTCTTTTCTTTCTTTTTTTTCACATTTTTTACACAAATATGACAGTTCTTTCTTCTTCTTTTTTTCTCTTTTTTTTACAATGTAAAATAATTTATTATATATACATATTAGTATTTTCGCATTTTACAAAATCTATCTATTAATATATTAAGTATTTACATTACAAATGATAATGAAAACAAGTATAAAATAAAATGTAAAATTGTAATAAAATAAAAAATTAACATAAAATGTAATAAATATTAGTATTTTTTTAAGTAATGTTTGACATTAATGTAATGAGTTAAAATGATTAATGTAATTAATTTAATATTTAAAATTTTTAATATTTATTTCTAAATAACTCTTAGTTCAGATTTTTAGTAAGGGCCAAATTGCTTAATATTAGTGCTATTAAATTAATCACAAAGCATCACAATGAATCACATCTAAAAAGTTTTTCTTTACATAATTTATGTGTGTATGCTGTGTATATTTATTATGTAAACTTAAATACAAACACATGCATATATATATATATACATATTTTCAAAATACTGTCACATCTTCACAAACACCTGCTCCTGGATCAGTCACCAACACTTCACAACCAGCCACTCCTGAACCAGCACTAATCACCCGATCACAATCACCTGAATTCTAGCACCTGTCCCTCATCAGCAGCATGTATTATTAATACATCTTGGCTAGATTTATCATAAAACATATGGCAACGTACGATCAGCCGTCATTGCAATTATAAGCTTTTTTCTGTAGATTATGAGATTCTTCATGCGACTGGCACACTTCCCAAGAGTGATGGCTTCTGGAGAAGATCAAACTTGTTCAAAAAGCAACAACAGGATGTTTTTGAAGAGAGATACCTGCGATTCATCTCTATCCTGGGAAAGGTATAGCAAAAAAAGCACAGAGAATTTTATAATACCATTTGATAATTACAATTAAAAGTACTTTCTTAACTTAATGGATTAGTTGCAGATTTTACATTTTCATTTAAAATATGCACTTTGCTATTTCATAATTCAATCTCGATTTTATAACTAAACATGATAATTATTGGTGCAACTACTGATTTACTAAAAGATTTAGAAAAATGAACGCTTTAACTGCGTGCATGTGTGTGTTTAGGGTAACTTTGGCAGTGTTGAGCTTTGTCGTTATGATCCTTGGGGTGATAACACTGGAGATCTGGTTGCTGTCAAGGAACTTCAGCCAAACAAACAGGGCACCATGGCAGATTTCCAGAGAGAAATCCAGACAATCAGCTCTTTGCACTGTGACTATATTGTCAAATACAAGGGTATCTGCTACAGCACAGGTCAGATTACTTTCGATGATTACCAATCATTTTCCAATCAGCACACATTCTGTAAGAAAAAAGTCTGAAGAAACATGGAAAAGACAGCAGTAGTTTCCTGCCAAAAAGTTCACAGACATTTCTTTTAACCCTAAAACACAAAACAATACAAAGCATATAAAGCACCAGTAAAAGTCAATAATCCTTGCTTTTGAACGCCTTGCAGGCCGACTCAGCACAAAACTGGTGATGGAATATCTTCCATATGGCAGTCTGATAGGATATATGGAGAAGCACAGACAGAACGTGTGTACCCGAAGACTTTTGCTCTTTGCCTCACAGATCTGTAAGGTACAAACAGACTTACCAGCACTAGAGTGCAATCCTTTTACTTAGTTTTTTTATTTGTTTGTGGAACTTTACACACCTAAACAGCACTGTAATGTTCTTTTGTAGGGTATGGAGTACTTGCAGAGCATGCGTTATGTTCACCGTGATCTAGCTGCTCGCAATGTCCTAGTCGCCAGCGACACTTTGGTGAAAATAGCTGATTTTGGGCTTACAAAGATCATTCCAGTGGATAAAGAGTACTACCGTGTCACGCAGCCAGGAGAAAGCCCCGTTTTCTGGTAATGATTAAATCAAGCTCTTGGGAGATTGGGCAGACAACACTTTTAATGTGTGATTAATGTCACATAATGTAATATCACCCAATAGTGAACACTTTACACAACAACAACCCAGCTCTCAAAATATAACCTTTTGGCAAAGGTTCCCTCAGAGTAATTTAAAGTTTATTTGTGAATGTTTTCCGAACGCACAAATGCCCAGATTAAAAAAAGTTTTTTTGGGAATGTTTTTTTCATTGTTTTTGTAATTTGATCCTCAATTGATCTGTCATCACACAGCAGATAAATCAGGTGTGTCTAGATGTTTTTATGTGCTAGAATTTTCCATTGTCATTAATCAGTATCTGAAAAGTAGCTATTTGTTTTTAGTCACACAGAGTGTGAACTTAAGAGCAAAATTAATAAGAGCGAATAGTCTTCTGGCATATATTTATGGATCAGTCAGAATATAAATAAGTGTAATGCGAAAAAAAAATTATTTCAATAATTCTCTTTGACCCATGTATTGTTACAGGCATTTCTCATATATGTTATATAACTGTCTCATAACTGGGTATTGTGTAGACCTATAGATCATGAAATTGGGCCAATTGGTTTCTTTCTTTTCAGAAAAGTTTATATGAATATTAAATATACTGTTATAATATAAATTAAAATATACTGTTATGGGAACGTTACTTTTGAATGTTCTCTGAACATTCTGACACAAGTACGACATTTAAAAAGAGATAACCATTCTATGAAAGATGTATAAATAATGTGTTTGTGACAACATGTTTGAAGATCAGATAACTTTGAACTAACGAGAAACATGTAAAGCTGTAAGAGTAATTATCAACCTTGTATTTACTTGTCATTAATGTTCTGTTCGACTGTCGTTAATGTTTTGTGTCCTGTCCTGTTCAGGTATGCACCTGAATCCATTTCAGAACTGAAGTTCTCCCACAAGTCAGATGTATGGAGTTTCGGCATTGTTCTACATGAGCTCTTCTCCTACTGTGACATCAGTCGAAACCCTAAAAGAGTGAGTAAATGAAGCTCCATAATAATAGTGTGCCACTACTGTACGAGGTACTGACTGTCACCTTGAGAAACCACCAAACAAACTCAATCATTGACTCAATTTATGTTGTCCCAAAACATTTCATTTGTTAAACCTGGTTCCTTTGATGCAGTTGTGTATCCAGAAGATAGGAAATTATGTTCAGAGTCCATCCATGGCTATCCATCTTCTTAATCTTCTCAAGGATAACTGGAGGTTACCGGCTCCATCACAGTGTCCACCAAAGGTGAAAATAAAAACATATTTCTGTTTGAATGCTTTAGTATGTGTCGCACTAAACAACTGAAGTTCCATTGTACATAAATGCAAGTTTATGCACCAAGCAAAACCCCTAAAATATTAGGTAAAGTAATTGTAAAAATGTACTGTTTTTTTTTTTTCAGGTGCACAGTATTATGATGCAGTGTTGGGAGTTTAACGGCGAGGACAGACCAAGCTTCTCCTCTCTACAGGACCTGATTGAGAATAGTCTGTTAGATGAGAGAGAGGGCTGTAAGGGGTAAAATCAGAGTTACCCTTAACAGATCACTGTATTTTCAACATATATGTATATTTAATATATATTGGAGTATTTTAGGACATATTACAGTAGTTTTTCAGTGCTTTGCTTCCATATTTGCTGTACTGTAAATCAGCTTGTATATTTTCCCATACATTTACAGAGCTTGCACTACCTGTTTAACCATATTCTTTAATTAAACTGATAGACTTCATCTGTTTGACTCGCAAAGATATTGTTCGAATTAATAGTGCATCACATTTGTTCTGGGTTGTTTTTTGCCACATGTTGTTTAGCAGGAAGGTCACTTGTTATTTGACATTTGCATAAGACTGAACTAATCTAACATCACTCAGCAGGATCCATTGTGGTTAGACACAGTTCCTTAAAAAGTATTTTATCACTTTGTAAAAATATTATATTATTAATAAATAAAAAATGTTGAAAAGAGAGTCACATACAGTATAAAACGGAATATCAGTCACCTCACATAAACCTCACAGACATAATTTTTACTCTGTTTTCAGCTGGGTATTGTGTAGTCCTATAGGCAAAATCATAAAATTGGGCCAATTGGTTGCTTTCTTTTAACTGTACTTTGATATCAAGAAGGACCAAGACAGATCAAGAAGGTGTCTCACCCATAGCAAGGCTTGGTCAAGGTCAAGAGTTTGATGTAAACAGTATAACTGTATACTAATGGGTTCTGATTTATTGTAATGCCTACATTAGACTATGGCTTGTTTCCATTGACTGGTTTGGGTCAGTAAGGTATGATTATAGACAGAACCTCCTAATCCTTCTTGTCTTTCCTCTGCCAATAGTACTACTGTACTTGTTAGGTGTGGTGTAAGGAAAATAGTGATCAACAGCATTCTCGTGTGAAGAAGAAAGGACATAATAAATATGCAATAAATGTGACATAATGGATAAAACCCTAACCTCCTTTATGGACTTAAAGGGTTAGTTCACCCAAATATGAAAATTAGTCTTTTACTCACCTTCGAAGCATCCTAGGTGTATGTAACTGACTTCTTTCAGACAAATACAATCAGAGTTATATTAAAAACACAAATACACTTCAGAAGATGTTAGCAGTAGCGAATCCATGCGTTTTTGCAATATCTATATTTTAAATTTAATAAACACTTTTTTTCTCACTTAAGCTGACTGTGGCTTGCTGAAGCAATTGAAGTCAAAAGGTATTGAAAACAAAATGCCAGTCATGAATTAGAAGCACAAACCAAGAATTTGTGAAGGACAATGTTAGAGAATTTCGATATAAGCCAAGAGGAGACTGGTTTTCCTTTGCTAAAATAAAGAAACGTTTCCTTGCTCCTACATTTCCCAGAGGTGCAACGCTTTTGGTTATCAGCAGAAGTGAGACAAAAGTTTAAAACATGGATATTTCTGAAATGCATGGTTTTGCCTTAATTCACACCCTGGAGCCGCATGATAGATGTTTTATTAAGGATACAGGTACATTATTTTACACCTTCTGTTGACAACAAACACTGCTTTGAAGGTGAGTAAAAGACAGGCTGTTTTTTATTTAACTAACCCTTTAAGGCCCATTCACACCAAAGACTGCTGTATGTTAGATCATGGCTCTATGCCTGATAATTAAGATCCAGCCCCAGACGGTAGATCCTGTCAGAAAATATCCATTTTGTTTAGGAATAGAACAACTTGGTTAGAAAAAATGGTCTAATATAAATAAATGTTTTACGTTTTTTAAATAAATAAATACACTTAGGCAAGTGACTCAACCCCACACATTCCTTACACATTTCAAATTATCATCATGTTGGAGTGAACAAAAACACTTTGAAACCAGCTCTAAATCTTTTGTTTGGGTCTATTGTTAGTCAGGATTCACATTGTTTCATGTGAAGCGTTTGTTTATATAAAATATAATACAATATAATTGTTACGCCGGAGGCGTTTTCTGTTTCATGTTCCCTGTCTGTATCTGAGTTTGTATTTGGTATGTTCCTGTTTCCCC
>JAUMHI010000046.1:4074373-4107290 GCA_032359435.1 Enteromius unitaeniatus
CACTTTCTTGTTCTGCAATAAAATGCGCAGCACAAAAATACTAACACGCCGATGACATTTATGCATTTTAATGCATTCTTTCATAGCAGCCTTTGCTCGCGAGTTACAAAACTCAAGAGTTTTGTGTTTTGTAATGCGCCTCTGCAGCCAATAGACGCGCTCGCTGCTGCGCACGTGACGCTATTTTTACGTAACGCACGGACAAAACGACTTGACGTTCAGGACCGCGAGTCAAAGCGTTCTCCTGGACCGAGAACCGTATAAAATGCTTTGATAATTTTTTTTTCTATTTATTATTTGGGTAGCGTAACTTATCTGTGAATGTCCCTCGCAAGCATGTCGCTGCGAAGACTAGACCAAGACTTTCCTTTGGAGGAAAGGGGAAGGTTTTTTATAGCGCCTGAAACAGAAGGCGACTGGGACGAGGAGGACCGTGTTGATCACCGTCAACTAGTTTTATCAAAAGCTGATGCTTTAGCGTCGAAAAACCGTCTTAAAGAGGCTGTCGATATGTTTTCCATGGCACTGCGATATGGCCCGGTCCGGCCGGATCAGCTGAGCAGTTTAGTCGGATGCGTTCTGCGCAACTTCAAGAAGAAATCAGAGGAGTCCTCAGCTAAAAGTGAGCCGAACTGGACACAGGATTGTGAATTTGACTGCCCTGGCTGCCATAGTTTCTTAGCCGAGCCCGTGACGGTGATTTGTGGACATACGTATTGCAGGAGATGTTTACAGCATATCACTTTTTCCAAATGCAAACTGTGCGGTGAAGACATTAGGAGGAGGCCTGGGGATCCCCGGCTGAATGTGATACTATGTGGACTTTTAGAGAAGTGGTTCCCTGGAGACGTGAAGAGACTTAAATGTATAGGAGAAGCTGAAAGCCTGTTGAAGGGGAAACATTACGACGATGCTATTGCACTAACCAGTCAGTTATTACAAGCTGGTAAGTTCACATCCTTGAAGATATGTACTAACCGGGCTTTGATGCTAGGTCGCAAGACGACTTATAATGTTTAGGGTGGACGGAGAGCTCTACTGACCAACATTTGGATTGACAGCTTAACTTATGCATAAACCCAGCCCTCGGCGATCACGTAACCGGCGAGTGCCTTTATTACAAAACGCGCTCGCAAGGCGCATGCGCACTCGGCACGCGTTGTGTAAGGCAGGTCGTGACACAGAGTGTTTTGTAATCTGAGGCAAACGGAGTTTGATAATAACAAGTAGAGCTGTATGTAATAGCCACAATGTTCAGGTGTTTGGTGTTTATTTAACAGAGATGCATGAGGGCTGTCTAATGGCTTGTCCTGTTGCCTAAAAGCAGTGGTGCATTTGTTAAGCAACAGCTGGAATTTGGAAAGGCTGCAGTGTCATAATAAGCTAAAATGGTCATTTATGCTTGGTGTATTTTATGCATTTTTTTTTTTTACAGTTTATGTGCAACTGTTTTTTTTTAGGAGTTTATTTGAGAACAGTTTTTACTACGATTTTATTGTGTTAGTTTTAAGTTTGATTGGAATTAATTGGAATGCACAATGAAAAAACATGATTGTTAATAATGGAGCTAAATATTCATACACATATATACATAGTTACTTACATGCATACATAGATTTAAAAAATGTAGTTTTTTAAACTGAAAATATAAAATTAGACCCCATTTTTACCCATTGTATGTTTTTACTGGTATTATTATTATTATTAAATATAATACTTGTAATTGGTAAATATAATTGTAATTTAATGGAGCTATTATTAAATAATATTGTTAATTGCATGTACCTTTAAGACGTTTTTACGTTTCCTTAGAATACATTGAGTGAAATCAGTTTGATTTCATAGTGTTGCTATTAAAACATATGTTTAATGAGTTTAAATATGTATATATTATCATGGCTGTGTATAAGTTAAAGAACAAATTAACCTTTCTAAAGAATCTCTTTTACTGGGACTTTGTGTTTTATATTAATGGCACAAATATTAATAAGAATGATATCAAAAGTCACTTATTCATCCTGTAAAAGTTTAGCTAAGGGGTTGTCTTACCCCCATTTGTACTGTTGATGCAGGAAAATCTAGCACCATATCACTTTTATTAAGTGGTTGACAGGAAATAGTTGATGATGTTGATGAAGTTACATAACGGCTACTTACTGGCAGAACCTTCTGGTCATTCTACACAAAAATTGGGACATTTTCTCTTTGATAACCCACTGTCACATTGTATTCTAGCTGTGTATCTTGATAAAAGAGTTGGTTCAGATTCATGAAGTCCATGAACGTATCTCAGAGAGTCAGTGTAATCAGAGTGCGGCAGTCTCATTTCTCCTAGTGTGTCCTCATTTGCCCTTGTAAAAAAAAAAAGGCAGTGCTGCTGCAGTGTCACATCCTCTCTCCCCGCTCTCCCTTTATTTCTGTAGCATTTCAGTAGACACATGTCTCTTCTTGATCTACTGATTTTACACATGTAATAATATCATAATGCTTATCTGCTGGACTTTTCCAGGGTCTCTCACTGATTTTCTCTTTGCTCTCAGACTCTAGTAATGTGTGGGTGAGGGTGTGCCACGCCGAGGCTCACAGAGGACTGAAGCAGTACCGTCAGGCTTTAGAAAACTGGGAGCCCTGCCTGGTAGCTACCCCATCCCCAGAGGTACGTCAATGAATTTCAACTAATGATGACTAATTTACAGGACATCAATATGCTGTTGCACACATTTAAGTAGCTGGATTGTTGCTTTAAAAACAGGAGGCAAACTTTTCAAATGTCATAGCCAAAAATGCATGGGTGTTCAAGAATTATAAATGCTTGGCTATATTATATTAGATGTTTTTTTTTTTGTTTTTTTTTTAAATCAGTTATAATAATAACCTGTTATAAGCTGGACATTATGCTGCTCTATAACTCCTCTAGGGCACTTTACTTTTTATTTGCTTAATGTTTTAATGAAGTGAGACCAGATTGTTTTTTTTATGATGTACTTTTAAAATATTTTCTTATTCTCAAACAAGAAGTAATATAAACAACCATGTATTTAGTAAATAAAATAGTAACAATATAAATATACAATTAAAAAAGTAACTTGTTTTGGAAATGTAAGCAAAGATTAAAAATTAGCAACAATAATGCTAATTATGTCACAGAAAAGGGCTATCCTTATTATTTAGCCTTGCTTTTTTGTAGATTCTTGATCATGAATATGTTTAAATGTGTTGCTATTCATTCGAAATGGGAAATTTAGCTGACCTATATTTTTTACTACATTTATTCTGGTCTTTCATTGGTATCAGGAAACCATTGAGGGGATGTAGTTGTGTTAAACACATGATGAAGGTATAAAGGATGTTTGCCAAGCTGACAAGTGAGATAAGGAGATACAGACAGGTAGGGATAAGGCAGAGATGTGGGTCACCCGAGTGTGTATTTATCTCAGTGTCTAGCCCCGTTATTAGCCTTTAGGCCACATGACTAGACTCTCAGTCTCATTCAAGTCAGATTAACCCAAAAACAGCATCTGTGCTACTGGAAGCTAAATTCACTCTGATCTGTCTCTCTCTTGCAGGGATATTTCCGGAAAGCAAAAATTCTTCAAGAGATGGGTCATGTAGATGACTCTCTGCAGGTCTTCCTTCAGTGTTTGGCATTGGATGAGGACTTCTATCAGGCCAAACAAGAGGTGGAATTGGTGAGATTCATTTCTGCTTTTGCAGTTTAATTCATTGGAAATGATCATAAAAATTACGGCATTTTGTTACCAACTTGAATTTTAGTATAAATACTTGTATAAAAAAACTATGAAGAATTATATAATAAGAATTTTATTTTTTTTTTATAAAAACCCTCAGATAATTGATGAAATAAGCTAGGGCATTATATAAAATGTATATTATTATACATTTTATTCAGTATTATATTTTAATATATTATGTTACATTTAATTTATATTCATGTTTTATTTATATTTTATTTTATTCATAATTATGTCTAGTGGACATTGTAGTTGTCAAGTTGTCTGTATTTTGCTACTTGGCTGCTTTGACCATCTAATATGAGAACAAGTGTTTTGCTTATTCAGGACTAGCTATATAAAGTCATTTGTTGGCTCAGTAGTTATGGTCTCACGATACTCTGTTGATTCATATTGTAGGTCAGAGGTCAGTGCACTGAGTTTTAGTTATTTGTGTTCTTAAAGGTCAACGAATACACTGGTAATGTGCTGTGGCCAAACTGCCGTTTCGTATCAGTTATGGACCATAATCTAAGATTATTAGACCCTATATATTACTGGTGAAGCCTTGTGACTTGCTTCCTAAGCCCACAGAAAGATGAAGAAAGTGCGCTGTAAGCATTGCATAATGTTTGTCTTTTTAGAGTGTGTGTGTGTGTTTACAGAAGGCTTGAAACACACTACCTTATGTAATTAGGTGCTTTTCCTTGGCCTACATTAAGAACTATTTTAAAGGAGAAATCATGATCTCTCAACAACATTAACAAAGACTGCTGTCTTAAATAAAAGTCCTGAGGCATAAACACTAGCTAGAGGTGCCTAATTCCTGCCATCTGTGTATCTGCATTTGAACAGAATGCAGCAAGATTAGTTGTGTACAATATACCATTTTAAAGGTTTGGTGTTGTATTATTTTTACAATGTATTTGAAAACAAGTTATGCTCATTAGGGGTGGCACGGTTCACAAAACCCACGGTTCGGTTCGTATTGCGGTTTTAGGGTCACGGTTTTCGGTTCTGTACGGTTCGCGGATCGGGCCGCATTTTTCTGTCCGAGCCTGGGCTGTGTCCGACAGAACTGTAACTGAATATTTTTTTTCATACTAATGACTCATGCACTTTTTTTGTGTGGAAAGCCTGCTTTTATTAAGCAACTGTAGGAAGGAGTTCAGAAATGTCAACAGATGTGAGCATCAGTGCACACGGGGCAAAAAGCGCCGTTATAACACAGACGCACATTCACGCTGATGTGACCGAGCCCGAGCATCCTTTCTAAATATCTGTCCGAACTGTATCCATCCTCTAATAGGTAACATGAAATGTTCCCACACACCAGATTTATACGACGCTGGTGCATCCTCCGACTCCAGGCAGCCTTCCTTTTCTCTTCCACTTGCCATTTCTACACGTACAGTATTGTGACCTGAAGCACTCATCTCACACCGTAGACGCCTCAATTCTTTGGCGCGAAAGGGAAACGCACTGACGTCACATACAGGGCACGAGGCTACTTTGCACATGTCATGAACCGTCGAACCGTGCGACGCATGCATGCACCGAACTGAGACAAGCGTACCGAACGGTTCGTTTTTTTTTTTTTTTCATGAACCGTGCCACCCCTAATACACATCAAGGCTGCATTTTTTTATAAATAATAGTATATAATGATGTTGTTGTTGTTATTATTACAATTTAAAAGAACTCTTTTATATTTTAATATATGTAAAATGTAATGTATTTCTGTGATGACAGTATCATTACTTCAGTCTTCAGTGTCACATGATCCTTCAGACAAAATTTACAGACAACTTTTTGGTGCTCAAGAAAGTTAGTGAAAACTTACACTAGAAGTACACATTTATATTATATCATGCTTTTTTTCAGGAAAGAGAACAAGTTAACAACATTTAACATTAAACATTAAATCAAACATTAAAAAAGTTGAAATAAAATCTTCGATAAAGAATTCTTTAAAAAAAACTTTTGAATGGTACTGTATATTAAAAATAATATTCTTAGCTACAGTATATTGTCTTCTAAACATCTATTAAAATGCCATCTTTTTTTTCTTTATCTTCAGATCTTGCATGACCTTTTGGTTCCAGCTTGTGATAATTTCAAGGCTGGTTTGAGAGAGACAACCCACAACACTTCCTCACACTTGCGCAGTAAAACCCTGGTGTCTGAGGGCCAGGATCGAGACCAGGCAGCATCTCCCCACCAGCCCCCTACAACCTCAGAGGTGAGCTGGTCACACTTAAATGAGCTTTAGAAATAGAACTCTAGTTGACAGTGACATTAGTGGCACTTAATACTTTAACACCTCATTTTTCTATGTCTGCAGAAACCAGGTCGGTCTGAAAGTCTGGAACGATCCGGCCTGAGCAGAGCTCACTCACTTCGTGCTCATGGGATAGCAGGAGCTGTAGAGGAGGGGCTTAAAAGAGTTAGCTCCGCCCCTCAGTTGGGTGACCCAGAAAAAGGCGCGCTGCTAAAGAGGAAGCTTTCTGTGTCTGAAGCAGGGCCTGGCGTGGCTTACAGCCACAGCAGTAAATATAAAAAGCAAGTAGGTAAGTCGGCTCGCCTGATAAGAACACGATGCCAACTCAAGGTTGAAAAGCCAATACTGTATTGACTAGACATCTGAACATTTCTATATAATGTAGCTGGTGGTTTTCCAGTGACCCTAATAGATTATCTATAAAACATGTCAGTGTCATTGTTCTGTGTTAAGATTCACACCTGTAATATGTTATTAGAAGGCATTGATGTATCAGTTGCTTAAATATCTTAATTTAACTAATGCCTAGTCCTGGCTTAAGCTAAGCCCCGTTTGTGAAACCAGGCCTATATATAATACATGGCATTCTTAGACTTTTTGTTCAGGCCAACCCAATGATCAGTCAGTGTTTAAAATAAGTACATTTTGAGTTTGCCTCACTTCCACTGGCACTGTGAGCAGAATGCATTACCACCATCAGCTAAAAATGTCTGCAGTTTGAGTTTGCCCTAAATAAAGTAGTGTCCTCATCTCTCCGCTCTTCAACCTTGCTCCTTCAGTGACGGCCAGTGCAGCTACTCCCGTGGTTACCGAGGAAACCAAGTCCCATCGAACCTTGCCAAAAGACCTGCTGGACCCAAATGATTTTGAATGCTCTCTTTGTATGAGGTGAGGGAAAAGTGTGTTTCAAGTCAAATAAAGAAAAAAGGCTTATTTATTTTAAATGTATTTGTTTTTATTTTGTTAATATTTTTGTAATGATATTGTATATAGTTACATAGTTATAATAGTTTATTATATTATATATAATTTAAATGAATGTTTTTAATAGCGAAATATTTTCCAAAAAATTATTTTATGAAAAAAAATGTATTTCTGTAAATTAATATTTTAAATATTTTAAAATAATGTCAAAATGTAACTTCTAAAAGGAATATTTTATGAAAAAATATGTCTTGCAGAATTCTCAATTATTTTAAATTGACTCAATTCAAAAAAGGTAATTTTTATATAATGTCAAAATGCGTCTTTTTATGCTTTGGTTTGGTTCTGCTTTGTTATCAATTTTTTCAAGATTTATCAAGATTTCGCTGTTGTTGATATCAGCTACTGTTAACTTGGTATTGCGAAGACTGTGGAATTGTCCACTAGTGATGAGACTTGAGAAGGATTTTGAAAACCAGTTGTAAACGGATTTTTAGAATAGCTTAACCTATAAATGACACAATAATTAAAAGAGCCTGCAATGTTTACCTTAGAAAACAAAAAAGCCTCAGCTGGCGAATTAAAGGTTCATATGTGTGTCAGTGGAAGCATGCTTGCTTTCACCCCAAAACTGAATATAGCTCAAAATTATCTCCTGTCTCTTTCCTAGATTATTTTATCAGCCTGTCACGACACCTTGTGGTCACACGTTCTGCAAAAACTGTCTGGAGCGTTGTCTAGACCACAATCCCCAGTGCCCTCTCTGCAAAGAAAGCCTGAAAGAGGTTTGTCTGAAAATCACAGACTGTGCATTAGCATGCTCAACAAGGCTTATTTTAATTTTAGGTTAATTGCGTTATTTAAATAAATTATATAAATTCATTAAATTGTCCAATTTATTTAAGCTTTTTAGCACCATAATTGTTATAGTCCATTCACATTTTTGCTAAAAATGATTACAAACATTACTGACTTCTTTATAATGTTAATTTTAACCAATGCTTTGCTGATTGCATTTTACATGAATTGAGCATTAATATCCAATCCAGTTCTTTCTGCAACTCTTCTCCTCTGTTTGGTTCTTCATACAGTATCTTGCCTTCAGAAAGTACACAATCACACAAGTGCTGGATAACATCATTCAGCAGTATCTATTTAAGGAACATTCAGAAAGACTGAAGCTGCATACAGAGGAAACAAAAGAGCTCTCAGAGTAAGTTTGCACAACTGCTTCGTTTGTGGCTCATCCAGTCAGATTGATCATTTTGAAGTGTTACATAATGTGCAGCTGCTTTTCCACTGATGCCAAACTTAATATTCATTTGTTATGAATAATCTTTTGGTTTCCATCTATCCAGTTCCAAATAAAAGAGAAATTAAAAACTGACATGTACGCTACCTTTCATTTGCTGTTTCCATAATTCTTTGTATCTAATCACTCAAATAACACTTTGTATGTTATTTTTCTTTCCCCAGTTTAACAAAGAATGTGCCCATCTTTGTTTGTACCATGGCCTACCCCACTGTGCCTTGCCCCCTTCATGTGTTTGAGCCACGATACCGTCTCATGATCCGACGCTGCATGGAAACTGGGACGCGTCAGTTCGGCATGTGCATCAGCGACCCCCAGAAAGGGTAAGTGTGTGCTTATATGAGATCTCATGGGACTGTGAGCATTAAGTCTGTTGGATTGTGTAGCTGACTTTTATCTTATGATATATGAAGGTTTGTGGACTACGGCTGCATGCTCCAGATCCGCAGCGTGCATTTCCTTCCAGATGGGCGCTCTGTTGTGGATACAATCGGAGGAAAGAGGTTTCGCGTCCTCTCACGTGGAATGAGAGACGGATACTGTATCGCCAACATCGAGTATCTGCAGGATATGAAAGTACGAACTTCTTATGTTTTTATTTTTATTATTATTATTTCTGTAATTTAGAGGAATTTTATGGACTTCACAAACATTTTTTTCTAAGAAAGTATGCAGATTAATGTAACGTAGAGGAATGCAGGAAAGGAACGTCTAATGTCTTATTGTTGAGCATTTAAAGATTTTTTTTCATTTAAATTTTTTAATTAATTATTTTAATGTATAAACATTTTTGCTTCTTCTTTTTCTAGGTATTAAAAAGTATTGATTTTTTAAAATCATTTAAAAAAATTAAGCCACCTAATATGTATTTGTTTTTAATTTGTAGATTTATTTATAGACTATATATCATTTTTTCTAAGACAATTGTTTTGCAATTATAGTTATAGACTTGTATCGTCATAGTATAAAATACTGTAATATAGCAGAATGCAGGAACAGAAATATCCTGTTTGAAAACCACATGTCCTTCTACAATTTACGTTGACCAGAATTTAAATTAAGCTTAAAGATACAGTATTTAAAAAGCTTGAGTATTGATCAGTTTTGTGCATTGTAGGTCAATGATGAGGAGGATTTGGAGAAGCTGCAAGTGTTACATGATCAGGTGTATGACCAGGCCCGTAAATGGTTCCAGAACCTAGAGAACCGCTTCCGGAACCAGATCCTGCAGCATTTTGGGCCCATGCCAGAGAGAGAGGCTGACATCCAGGTATTTCCCGCTTTCTTAATCCCTACTACTGAGAGAAGCTCTGTCTTTCTCCTTTCTTTGCCCTACAGCAGGCTGCATGACAGGAAGTAGGTCAAAGTGCATTCAGGGTTGTGTTTGCATAAGCACCGTTACATCATAAATGTGTCAGAATGAACGGAAGTGAATCTGGCAGCTTTTGCAAACACACCAAAACACTGTCTGGTAAACATATTAGTGTGTTGTCCCAAAAAGAGATGGCATGCTTTGAATAATAACGGAGGGAGGTTATAGTTGTGTAATCTTCATGAACGTAGCCGAGCCTTATATGGTCGATTTAAAGGGCCTGTCCCATGATACAAATAGGATTTGTACTGATGTTCAAGCTTTCATCAGCATTTAGTTTAGTTTCTCCTTTACAAAAAGGAAGCACGATAATAAAGGGGGCATGTTGTAAGGAATCAAAATTCCCTTGATCTTTTCGGGATTAACTAAAGGTTGTAACTCAGAACTTCTTCTTGGATTGAAAAAGAGCTGTAAAACGTTACATCCACTGTGTTCAGAAGCTTGATCTGCCTGCTCATGTCGAGGTAAAAACTTAAAAGCTGGACTGAATAATAACAATACCAATTCTAGCCAATACCAATGAGCTGATCATTATTTGTAAATAGCAAAATTATTTAGTTTTTGTTGTGTTATGGCTGATAACAGAAGAGCAAATATTTCAAATTAAATAATATTTTGTCAAAATAAAGAAATAAAATAAATTTTGGGATTAGCTAAATAATACATTGTTTAAATTTAAAGAAATTAACTTAAAGTGAGTATTAGATGCATTGTTGTAATTGTAAACTAAATCTAAAACAAACTATTAACAATATTTTTATTAATTGAAATAAGTCAACAATAAAATAAAATATTAATATTAGATTGAAACAAAAAAATATGAAACAAAAATGACAAATGTTGCCTTGGCGACTCGCGGAAATAAAAAAGTTTGTCAAAGGTTGACACTAAAATTACTAAAACTAAAACTGAAACAAATAAAAGAAATATTAAAGAAGGTAGAAATATTAAAGAAAAATTACAAAAGCTTATACAATTAATACTTTTTAAACTAAAATTGAAAAAAAGCTCATTTAAAAGGGTTATAAACTAAAACTAAAACAACACAAGATGGCAAAGATAATCAAAATATAATTGAAGAAATGAGCAGCACAATTAAATATTTAATATCAGCTGATATATTTCCAATATATATCAGAACCAATGCAGTATAGATATGTTACTTGTCTTTTGGATATGACTCAATAAGTCTACTTCTATGTATTGGTATATTTTATTAGTACATTAACCTGATCTGAAGACAATAACACATTTCTTTGTTTCAAAGGCCACACCTAATGGTCCAGCATGCTGTTGGTGGCTGCTAGCTGTTCTTCCTGTGGATCCACGTTACCAGCTGTCCGTCCTTTCCATGACAACACTAAAAGAGCGACTAGTGAAGATCCAGCACATCCTCACCTACCTGCAGAACCTTTCCAGCAACTAGAGCTTCCATACAGAACTCTGTTTCCACCAGCTAATGTCTGTGTCCTTTTCCTGGCCAACATGCAAACATTATGGTGCTGACTGATGCAGAACTAATGAGAATTCAAGGAGACTCAACTTAAAGCCCTTTGCAGATTTCTATCTGTGGGCTTAGATGTAATTCATGGCGAGAGAGTTATATGAACAAAGTGTTTCCGTTCATCTCCATCGACTTCTCTGCCGATCCCTGTAGTATTTATTGTTCGTTCTCATTTAGGAGAAACAGTCTACTTTACATCACATTTCCGTCTAATGCCCGTAGCCTCCATACAGTGCTTTGAGGGCAGAAATATTGCTGGAGAGCATTCCAACATTTTCAACATGATCACGCCATGTTTTGTGTGTGTGTTGAAGCGACAGGAAGCATCTGCAAAAACTAAATCTTCAAATTAGATTTTTGCTCACCAAGGTAGACAGCAAGAGCATTTTGAATATCTTTTCTTTTTCTCTTAATACTCCGGAAAATCAAAAGAAAATATCGCTTCCAGCCGCACTTTCGCACAAGAAGTCAATGTTGTCGCCCAACAGCTGAGTTGCCTAAGATGGAGAAAACTCTGACGATGCACTTGCATTCATTTGTGTTCCTTTTTGCAGTAGTGGACGATAATCAAGCTTGCACTGTCCCGTCCTGTCTCAGAGATGGGGGACGGGACTGTTCAGCGTAAATTTATTTCTGGGGAAATAATTAGGACTTCCAAATATCTCTGTAGTTTAGTTTCATTCAGACATATCATTGCTGTGGGTTTGCTTTGGTCAGTCAAAACAGCAAAATCAACGTGTCACCATATTGCAAGCATCTGTTTTAATTACAAGCTGCTCTTTGTCAAATTCTTTAGAGGACACTTTTAAAAATGATGCTGAGATATTGATGTAGTTTATTTGTGTAAACAAAGGGAAACTTGAAATATTTCGACAGATGTAGACGAGTAAAAAAAAAACAGACTACCGTTGGCTGCAACCAGCACCATACTGAAAGGAGACCCAGCAAGCATTCTGAATCTTGAGAGTTATGAATGCTAACTCACTAGCTCATACCTGTGTGGTGCTTGTTGTGTGCAGACTAACTTTTGCCTTATAATACCTTGTTGCATTCTGCTCCTATGGTATGATGCACCGGCTTGGGTTTTTGCATTCCTGTTGATGGAGAATTAATTTTGTGGTTTAATTTACTTTATTTGCCTCTTGGCCAAAATCCTCTAAGTGTGTAAAATATGTCAGATAATGGCTTTATTGTATGTAAATCATTTTGTTTTGAAATTTTTTTTTTTTTTTTTTTAAGCTCTGCTCAAATATTTAAGTTGTCAATTTTCAAATAAAATGCACATCTTTTTCATTGTATCTGTTTATTGTATTTTTATTATTATTATTATTTATCTACACATTCAAAACTATTTGTACATTTTCAGTTGTTGGTAACTTTCTATTAAGCTGATCATTATAAGGGTATTCTTTAGGCATTATAATGACTGCATAAAATCTATAAAATTGAAAATGTTATAAAATCTCATGAATAATCATAAAAACAGTTATAATCCATTATAATATTTAGGTATCTGTGATTATAACTTAAGAGTATAATTATTTATAACATGTAACGTACACCATATTAAATCTACTTCATTTATAAAGGACTATATCATATCTTGACATTATTTATGATCTGCACAGTAGCTTGCTTGCAACATCTTGTGAGTGGTTAGGTGCTGAGTGTTATTTGAGTGTTTCCTGTGAGGATAATATTGACCTTAATGGGAGCTAGCTAATACTTTCTACTGAAAAATTACATGTAGTTGCAGAGTTACTTATCAACAGAATAAAATCCAAAGCAAATATGCCATATTACAAATTCAAGTGATCTGATATCTGGCTGTTTGAGGAAAAAAAATAGTATTGTTGTAATTATTATTATTATTATAAGTGGTATTTGTCAGCTTTAAGTTAAGTAACATGGGTAAAATGGCAAGATATTGGTCTTTATAATGCATTATAACTATGCATTATATTTTATATATATTTTACAATGTAATCCATTGTTATAAATTGTCATACTCTTAAAAGTTATAACCTAATATTTTATATTATAATATAATTTAAAAAATTATAACACATATATTATAACACATTAAAACTGTTCTTATGAATGTTCATGACTTGATACAATATATTATAAAGTTATTTATAATGCGTTATAAATTCATTCAACACCCTTATAATGTATTATAAATAGAGGCTTCATAGAAAGTGTTACCCAGTTGTCTTAAGTTGTGTTGCAGGATGCTGGAGCTTAATTTATCATTAGCATTATTAGTAGTAGTATCATAATCATCATCATCATCTATCCATTTCCAAGCAGAATGTATTTTTTATAATGAATTTATTTATAATGTATCATTATTATTAAATGCAAATAAAAAAATCATTCTTATTCTTACCATTATATATATAATATTAATACATTGTAGTAGTTGTTATTATCATCATCACAATCATCATGAATTTTCTTTTTACTGACAATAGCAATAAATTAATACATGAACCTCGTGTCTTATTTGCGGTCATGAGGATTTTGGATTTTTCTTTTTTATTATTATGTTTATTATTATTATTATCATCATCGTTACCTATATCCTCCACTAGATCGCAGCATCGTCACTGGTTGTGCAACAGAAGCATATTTAATAACTCCTGTTCTTACCGCTTATTGGATAATCCACCATCCCGCATCGAACAACCAGAACATTCTCACATAGTTTCAGACCTTTATTGAATATAAATATATAATCTGCACATGTCTACATAGACGTCTGCACTTTATGCACAAGGTATTCAACAACTTTGACTGACAGGTTTGACTGAGCTCCCATGTGTGAGAAAAACATCAAACATCCAGCTATCGGAGAGACAGCATCATGACAAACTCTGAAAGAAAACAGAGGCAAAACTGACAGTTAATAAAAGCTACTTTAATAAAAGTAAAATAAAAGTTACTTCGACTACTGTTGTCTTGCAGAGAAAGTGTAACTTTTAAAGATTTTCCCTGAAATGTCACCTGAGGGCTTCCGTACCTGTAAAATGACTCTAAAGCTTTTAAAAGTTCACATATCTATGCAATTCTTGAGACACATTCGGCTTGTTTTCTCGATCTCAAAGTTTTACACCTTGGACTACTTTATAAAACTTGGTTGTTAAACGTACAGTACCGTAAGGTACAGATTAAAGGTGAAGATGGCGGGAATTACCAGAGTGAGGTAAACTGAAGTGATTAACGTTGTATATAAATCGAGATAAACAAACTCCTTCCTTCACAACTCATTAAAATTAGTTACGAATGTCAAGTAAATGTGAACTTTGGAAGGGGTGTCCTCTCCACAGTTTGGGTGAATACTCTGTAACTTACGAGTTGTGAAAATGTAACTGTTAGGCCTATGTCTACACTTTATTTTATAACGTTAGATATTTGTTGTTTTGGAGCAATAAATATGGTAAATATCTAAATAAATGGCTAACATAGTACTTTTATGCGTATTTGAAAAGGAGTTTGGACAGCTCAAGGTTAAAACAGTATAGCGGTTACCCCAAGAGCAAAGTTAACCTGGTTTTAAAAGTGAGGTCCAATTTAAAAAATGTCATTCTGAGGACATGCGAATTTGGTTGAATATGAAAAATTTAGTCAGTCCACTTTTAGCACAAGATTGCTGGTGTGGGTGTGTTTAAATGAGGACAACCTCAGCTTTAAATCTCTTTTTAACCCTCCAGGCTACACAAATTACCCATATCCTCAGAAAATCAGGTCCCGAGAGCCATATTTACTTCAAGTGAAAAGAGGGCTGCTGCTGTTTCAAATGCTGGCCACTAGACAGCGCTCTAAAGTTTTGTTATTGATTTACAGGCGCGACATGAGGCGAAGTTCGATGACGCAATGATGGAGTTTTCACAAATTATGACAAAATAGTCATAATAGACAAAAATAATGTCTATTACCCGTCTATTAAAACACACTCAAGGGCGGAGTCTCTGTCCAGTTCGAGCTTTTCGCGAAGCTCTCCCCGCATCGAAAACACCACAGCGATATTCATTCTTGTTTTATTTTGTTGACTGTTCCAATATCTTCTCGTCTCTGTTTGTATACATCTACATTTTGGTGAGGATTGTGGAGAGTGTAATCATGATCCATGATATCGAAATGCAAATAACTACTACTTCCGCATTTCGCAACGTGTGTTGCCATAGTATTCATAGGCAGAAACCGAGGATAGGACAGATATTGCGTCATAGATATGCGACAATGAATTATTTACAAATCCTGGAGAACTTTTGAGATAATGTAAGTACACAACTTCATGAAATATATAACGTTTTATATCTTGGTATTTGGATACTGTATTACAAAAATCTTACATGTGCCTTTAAGAGACTTGCTGTACATTACTTAAATAATTATTGTTTTGCATTTGTTACTATATAAGTTCCAGTTTTTTTGTTTGTTTGCTGCTCGGTGAGTTGAGTTGAACGTGTGCTATGATCAATTCAGCTAAACACAGTAGCGCATTCAGAAAGGATGCCGCGTCCCTTACCATCAAAGTCCACGTTCCCATCTCCGTTGAGGTCGATGTCTGTGAGAATTTCTTCCAGTTCTCCCTTCTTCAGTTTCTCCCCGAGCAGTGTCTTTGTGGACTCTTTCAGCTCCTCAAAGGTGATCCGTCCATCACCGTCACAGTCAAACTAAGAGAGACAGAGAGGATGCAGAGTTTTATAAGGAGGTAGTATAATTTATGGCTTGGAAAAAGATGCCAGGTAATGATGTTTTGATGTTTGGGGGGTTTTGTTCTCTATTTAATGTACACTTTAAAGTGAGCTCCCTTTGAAGGGAACTTTAGAGTGCATACTCACCTGTTTGAAAGCGCAGTGCAGCTCCCTTAGACCCACCATATGAGCGGTTTCAGCCAGCATCCTGGGCCCCATTAATTCACAGAAATCATCAAAGTCCACATGGCCTCCCCCTATAAGCACAACCACACCACATGGACACATTAATCTGTTCATCAAGTCTGCATTTATTCAATTAAAATACAGAAATATTATTCCAATTTAAAATAAGTTTCCTGTTTTAAAATGTAGTTTATGATGTATAATTCCTCCAGCGTTTAATTTCACATGATCATTAAAAAATCCTTCTAATATGCTGATTTTCTGTTTAAGAAACACTTTTATTATTATCAATATGGCAAGCATTTGTGCGGTTGAATAATTTTGAAGAAATGCTAATACATTCAGTATTCTTTGATAAATAGAAAGTTCAAACGAACAGCGTTTATTTGAAATTAAAATCTTTTGTAACAGTTTAAGTGTCTTTACTGCCACTTTTGATCTGTTTAATGCATCCTCGCTGAATAAAAGCATTAAAACCTCTAAAAAGATCTTACTAACCCCAAATCTTTTACACTGTAGAGTAGGTTAAAAGGTAGAGTATAAATATATACAAACACATGCTCACATTTCATTTTTATTTGCTGAATGATCTCAATCAGTTCCATCTCTGTTGGCATGTATCCCATGGTTCTCATGCAGTCTGCGACATCTTTGTAGTGCAAATACCCGTCCTGGTCATAGTCAAACTCTTTAAATGCTACATGCAGCTCTGAAAAGAAGAGAAATATAGACACATTTAATCACACTTCCAACTTTTCTTCAAATTGCAGTATATAGTATTTGGCTTAGGTATTACTCTGAATGAAGTATATTGTGTATGTGTGTATAGATATATATACTGTATATATGTATGTGTATATAATATATATATTATGTACCACATTAGCAGTCCTAGCCTTCTTAGATTAGACTAAGTTATATTAATCTAATAAGTTTAGTATTTAAAATGTATTACTATATTGTGTTCTGTTGTTAATAATAATAATAATAATAATAATGTGCTACTCTTTTTTTAATATACACATACAATTAATGTTAATGAAATTACAAAAACACACTGATAAGGGTTTAAACTGACAAACAAAGTAGCTAAAATTACAAACCTTGTATACAGTAAAATCCTTCAGGAAACAAAAAACTTTACATTATGATATTTACATTATACCACATACTGTACCAATTATATAATCTATAGGACCGTGCAGCCTAATGGGTATAGCACCGTCAGCACTGGCTGACTCACTGCTCTGATATTATTAATGCTGTTTACGTCTCCATCCTCTGTGCACCATTCACCATTCATGACAATACCAATCCATTTTTAATCAGATTTATTTGTGTCAGATGTTATTGAATCTTGTCAGTTATTTATCTTATTCTGAATGTGTTGTAGCAATTGTATTGTGTCTGTGTAGGCGCTGTGCACTGGCTCGGATATTAAATATGCATGTTCTGTACGTACCATCTAGTTCCTCTGGCAGTAAATCTCTGTCCTGGTGAAAGTAAATGGGAGAGAGACACAGAGAGAGGTAGAAGGACAAGAGAGATGAGAGAGCAAAATGACAATGAGAAGAAAAAAAAATCGTGACACAAAAAACAGCTAAATATGGAAATTATTACAGCATGAGAGCTGAACGTCCTTAGAGACATCGCCCATTTTTAATCACTAATAACTGAGGTTTATGTTAGCACGCTTATCAAAGCTGCTCAGTGGCACAATGACGCATAGAGTAGGGTGGGGGGAGATTGTATAATTGGATTACACCATAACATGCCCTACCATGCCTCACGTCAACGCTCATACAAACAAAAAACGGCAGAGAGATTCAGGGGGGGAAATTAACTCATTTTGCTAACATAAAATGTGTATATGGTTGAGGGGCAATGTGTGTTAAAGAAAAAAAGAGGAAGAATGTTTAGGAGGAAAATGGTTTAAACACTATTATTGCTGTATTCTGTAATTAATATGCTGGAATCTTCTAGCACTTTCAGAAATAGATAAGTATGTACTAAGGCATAAACATACAAATGCATGCATGTGTATTAACTTTGGATTTTTTTTAAGCAAACCCAATCTGTAGCTTCATTGTATAGTGGAAAACAGATTTTGCAGTCTTTGATGTTAAATTAATTTATTGAACAAATCTTGACCCAATGATATCAAATTTGAAGCAGTTTCAATTCTCAGTTTTAAGCAGGTTTTCTGAATGCTCTTCTGTCTTACAAATCCAATGTTTATGTTCTCATAGTAAAAAAAAAATATATAGGTCAAAATTAACCTAGCATAAAAGGTGCCTAAAATAAATCTGTCTGGTTAAAATGGTAATTTTGGCCATTAAATAGTTATTTATGCTGTCCCACGTGTTGCTTGGGTTCCCTGCAGTCTTGGCTTTCTTAACTGTATTTGAAATTGTATTTATTATATATCAGTTTAGTATTTAAAATATGGTATTTTATTATCTTTCCTGTCTTCCATATAGCACATTAAACAAATAGTGCTACCCCAAACTCATACTATTGGTTGAGTAAGATATTTTAACATCAAAACAAATGACACACATCAAGTATAATTTCACCTAACAACACTCTTTCTGTGCTTGGCCAACTAGATAACCTCATAACTGTGATGTGAATCCAACGTGGCATTGATATATATATTAAAACATTTGGTAATTGATTTGTTAAGCTGGTACCCAAAGGACATTGCTGTCTTTCAGATGTTTCATTCGCTGCATTCACTGGACTTGTTTGACTGACCTCCAAATTCCCTGAAAACACATATTTATTATTAAAAATAATGCGTTACTCATAGACTTCTCTGCCAGAGATAGTGGTTATGCAACTTGGTGAGTTGCTTCAGGCTATTTACCCTCGGATATATGCTAATAGGGTCCCTTGTCTATCTGTTTTTATTTCATTCATCCCTCCAATCCTGCTAAACAGAAGCCATGGAGATTTAGACTGTGCATCTGTTGGTATATTCTTCATTTTGAGAGTCCATTTTTAAAGAAGAAGCAAGATGCTAGCTTAGGTCTGAGCGTCAGTGTACCAAAATAATTTGACTTGGCACTTGTTACTGACCTGATTGAAGAGGAAGGTAGTGTGTTGACAGGCGGCAAAATATTTTCACAGCAGACGTATCATAGATTATGAACCTGACTTCATGCTAAATTAAGATGCATTGATGTGCCATCCTGGATATATTGTTTCACATAAAGAAAAATAAGTAAAACTTATGGAAGCCCATTTTTGTTTGAGAATTGCGTAAAAGTTCACAGTTCTGCCTTTTTTCAGAATTGGGAGATATAACCTTGCATTTCTGAGAACATATCAGTCTTTTTTTTCCACTCAAAATTGGATTTAATAACTTGCAATTGTGAGGTTATATTTCACAATTCCGAGAAAAAAGTCAGAATTGCGACTTTATGTCACACAATTCTGAGTTATAAAGTCCGGATTCTGAGATATAAACTGGAATTCTGACTTTATATCACCCAATTCTGGCTATAAAAAGTCTTATGTGTCTAAAAACACCTTAAAACAGTCTAAGCTAGTTGGCTGAGTTCCCTCAGCCTGATTTTAGACACTTTTCAAACCTGGTTAGTCTGGGAGACCAACAGGTCAACACAGCTTGACTATTGTAAGCCAGCTAAGACCTGTTTAGGTTAGGTTAGGTGGTACAGTGATGGTGTCAAATGGTTGTACCAATATCAGTGTTGTCGCAAACTAAAATGATAAAAAAAAATATTTTTAATTATTGAAATGAAAGTAAATTCAAATAAAATATTTCAGTATTTTATTATTTAATAGATATTAGATGAAAAACTGAAACATGAATAATAATTAGAGATGTAAAAAATAAGCAAACTATACTAATATCTAAATAAAAAAATATATAATAAAAAAAAACAGTTTAAATGATTATTATTTTTTCTAATCTGATTTAAAATATAAAAAAGTATATTGTATGTATGCTGTAATGTTAAGAGTCATTGCCATATTTAAATGATACTCAAAGGTATGTTGAGGAATAGCATGGTATTACTGTAGTGTGTTCTAGTTTCTTTGCTAGTGTTTTTATTTTGTAATCACCAATAACAAAAATTTAATTATTTAAATATAGATCACCCACCAAAACCAGCAAGAATCCATCAAGAAACCATCTCAGATTACCTGTCCAAAGAGAGCATTGAGGTACTGCGTATAAGCCGCAGCAATAGCAGAATTCTGGCTGAAAGTTCTACTGCCGCGGCGACCTTGGCTGCCAGATGAGCCCCTGTGACCTGAGTTCTTCGAGTCTTTGGAGGAGTTACGAAGAGCTGAGCGTGGAGGATGAGCATCTGATGTGGATGGAGGACGAGAGGAGCTGCTAAAACAAGAGAAGAGCGGTAGTAACCTCACCAAACGTCACTGTAACCAACGCAAGCATTGATTACCCATACCTTTCTTTTGAAGACGTTTTACTCCTCTGAGACATGCTAGTTGATAACGAGAAGAAGAAAAGGAAGATTTTAGATGTTACTCGTGCTGTTCTTTCTCATCTCGTATGGCAGTTTGTCCACACTGACATTGTAGTTACACAATCCTTCATGTAACATTCATGCAGCCATGCCTAGTCCATTGACACTGACATGTATAAAACATAACAGTAGCTTTCCAGTCAAGATCCTGCAACCTGTTTTATCCTAGTCTTCAGTGGTTGGGCAGAGGCCTGATTCCAATTGAGAAAATGCCCAGTGGGTCACTTCCTGGCATTGTAATACTCAGAAAGGTCATAGGCTGGAATTACAATGACCGTTCCAAATGGCAACAGTTTTATGCTATTGTTTTCCTTTTGTGGATAGACTTCTTTTTGAAGAGAAGGACGCACGCACACTAGTGGCAAGATCCAAGAGGACAGAGCGTTCCTCTGAGTGCTCAATTAGATTACAATGGAGGCCGAAATGTGCACAGACAGCCTATAAATTACAATCAACAGTTTAATATGCCCAAGCAAAGCAGCGAACCTCTGTCTGTGCCCTGCCCATCAAACAAGTCATTAGAACCGAAATTGTCAATGGCTCCTTACAAGCAACAAGCATGAATTCAAAATGAGGAAAGTCGTTCACGTAAAAACATTTATTTCTTAATGCCTTGGTGTTTAGATTCTCTGTAAATCTGTTGTGCTCCATTCATTCACAGAAAAGAAAAAATCACAACACACTGTGAATGACAACTCTATGTACGCTGATTTGAATTTTTGTGTATATGTATTTGGGTAAAAGACAAAAAAACAGTAAGTGTAATACTTCAATGGTTGTTGTAAAAACAAAAATCAGTTTAATTTGATTGCAAATTTGTTTTTGTTACTCTGAGCATTCTCTGATTTACAGAAGACACCCACTAAAATGTAATTCAGTGTAACAATTTTGTCTGGCATATTCACAACAAAAAATCAATTTATGACATATTAAAAGACTAATTACTTTCACCCCAAATACTAATTAACTATTATTTGACTTTTTTTTTTTAATTTGCCACTATCCTATGTTTTGCTCATTTGTTAGTAAGGTTTTCATTTACTAATTTAAAACACAATTAAATGTAATTTGCTCCCTTATTCCTTTATGTATTTTAATATGTACAAGTCAGATTAAGCATTTTGTTTGAATTTGTATGTGAATATTGTGTTACATTGAATGACAATGTAATATTATTTCAACCAAATTTGACATTTTATTTTCCAAAAATGTGGAAATCTTAAAAGTAGACACTGTAGTAGACAGTGCTCTCTAAATGTCTTTTGATGCGGACATCTTGATGTCTTTGACCCATATATATTTTGGAATAAACATCAAAATAATTGGTTTCTGTACAAAAACAATTGATGTGAACCTGATTTCTATCGCAATTGTGTTCCTATCTCAGGCTTGTTTTCACAATGCTCTGTGGGATTGTAGCTATTCTTTCTTTAACCTTTGGTCTTCAAGTATCATTGCAAGTGTAGTGACAAAGGCCTTTGTATACTTCAGTATTAATAGAAGCACAGCAATTGCATTGTCCATCTTCTTGCTTCAACAATTGTTTTGTACAACATTGACAATTTTTACTTAGCACTAGTTTTAAATTAAAATAGACTACAGATAAAATATATCATAATTTAATTGAAATAAATATATAATGTCCACATAATGTTTTCATGTTTTATAAGAGAGATGTTTTTGTTTGTTTGTTTTGTTAAACAAACCCTCTGCATTGATTTTAATTATATTTGTGTTTTATTTAAAAGGGTGGCTTTGATAAATCAGAATGTTGGTTTAATAAATTACATCTGAAGTAAATATAGTTAAATAAAAGCTTGCTTTAAAAAAAATCTAATTAATTGTGAGTCTTCATGGCACACAGTCACAGCAAACTGATTATTCATATTTCAAATGAGATGAAACATACTAAAAGTCAGTACGTGGGCTCCGTCTGCTCTGGGTAATTTGGTGAATTTATTTCAGCGCACTAGTGACTCTCACCGAGAGGAAAAACCTGCTTCGCTAATCTACAAGAGTTATTAAACTAAGTGACCAATTGCTGTCAATCAGCACGTTGACACAAGCAATTTCAACTCCTAATTCCTCTAATTGGAATAATTTAACAGAGGAGTGTGGGGATAATTATGAAACAAACTGATAGAATCGTCTAAGAGAGCCAAAGCTGTGGCTGGGGCAAAGAAGACGAGGCTGCTCCATTTTTTACCTCTAATTACGATAAGATATCGAACCTTTTTGATGCGAGTTGTGATACACTGAAAGTAATTGCTTCTAAAATTACAAATGAGATGATTGGTTTGCTGGAATGCTGAAAACGGTGACATTACTCCACCTATTTTTTCCCCAAAGTTCACGAAGTAAAGTTTTGTATGGAAGCCACCTTTCAGAGCTGGCCTTCAAAAATGACTGCATCTGACAGATGCAGATTAGATTGAATATGGACCTTCAGAGATAGAAATCTTTAGCACATTGACAGACTCAATCACATTGAGATATCTGTCCAAGCCAAGGGCATCAGATACAGGCTTTCAGATGGCTTTGTCTTACTGTTTGACAGGGGAATGCTGAATAGAATCATTAGGGCAGACTTTATATTGAACTGCTGCTGGTGTTAGAACTTTGATAAACTTTTAACTTTGTCAGAAATCAACTCGGTTTCGGTTGTTTGTATAGTACTTTTCACACTATGTTGTTTCTAAGCAGCCAGTTGCAAGAAAACACCCTTAGAAATGAAAACCGATATGGAGAAACTCAACTGGGGAAGTATCTTCTACATTATAAACTTATATACGCAATGTATTATGTATGGAATCTTCCAGTTGTGACTTAATATCTGACTCTATTTCGTATTTTACAGTCACCATGAAATGAAAATAGAATTCTTTTTTTTAAATGGAGTATTGTAGTATTTATTCTAAATGATTTGTCAAAGTTCCCAATTGACAAAATTAAATCCCGCTCTGTCAATATACATCACAATAAGGAAGACAAGACTATTGCAACTTTTTATTTTTTACTCTAGGGTGGAAACATATGTTGGATTTTTGGTCAGGTTTTGTTTACATTATGGGGACCAAATGTACCGCAAGGATAAAAGAACCTTAAGGAAATGGCTTAATAAACATACTAAATGTCATCATGAATTTTTAAAAATGCAAAAATTATGGTTGCATATTTAGATTTAAAGCATAAAATTAGCTCAGTGTAAAAATATCCAAAGTAAATTCCCTAAAAAAACATACAATACTGTTTAAAAGACAAAATACTTTCCCAGCTTTTTTTTGTTTCCGTTGTTAAAAACAGTAATATAGTAAAGTATTATTACAATCTAAAATCTATTTTAGTATACTTTAAAATGTTTTTCCTGTGATGTTAAAGCTGAATTTTTATTATCAGAAAGTTATATTTTAACAGAAAAATGGCAGTAACGTAAATACAGTAATATACAATAAATGATATAGATATACACATATCTAAATATAACATACAACCATACAATAATTCAGAAGAAGAAAAAAGAAAACACCAGTCAATGATGGTTATACATTCAAATAAGAAATAAAGAAAAAAACTAAAAAGAAAGAAAATCTGATGAGTAAATAAAATAAATATTCATGCTTAATGTTTTGTTGTAGGCTATTATTGTTTTCAGGGTTCTTTGAAATACGCGGTTAAAAATCACATTTTTGTAAAAGACTTTACTGTCACTTTTGATCAATGTAATGTGTCCTCACTGAAAAGGACAGTTTTCACATTTCTTTTGAATGATGTTTGTGTGCTAAGGTTGTACAGTATAAAGTAGTTATTTAAAGCCCCCTTTTCACTACAATAACTCTGCCTTGTTTTGTGATCTTCTCGTGAGATCTATCACTAGGCCTTTGGCACTAGATCAATCACAGTTTGCAAGAACTTTCCTAGGTTACATCTGAAAACAAGCCACAGAACAATACCCATGGAACGCTCAGACTAGCCCGATCGATCGCCATTACCGATTTTGTGTCATGGTGCCGAAATGAGGCCGGCCCCCTTCTTTGCCATTACGGCCATGCAGCGCTGGGATTTATCTTTCTCAGCCTGGCAGCCCCTGACAATCCACTATCCGCTGAGAGTAGCTGCTGTTTACCTCTACACAAACTTTACATCTGACTGACTGCCTTCAAAGGCTCCTGTCATTCATGTCCTCCACATAACTGTAATTATTTCCCGTGTATGTTTCAGTAATTACGGTCTGACTGCTTCCCTTCCTGTCAGTTTCTGAACTAATGCAGCAAAGCTTTTGAAAAAGATTGCCGCTATGGCTGTCACCATGTCCCTGATATGTTACTGTTGAACATGCTTTGTTGTTAGGGAGGTTTGAAGTAAACTAGGCCCGTTTGCAACCACGAAAGAGCTTCTAGCGAGTTGAAAGAGATTATGCAGGATGCCTCTAAATATCTTACTACATTGTTTTTCAGCTTACCTTCAGAATGAGGAGAGAAAAATGTACAATCCAGAAGCACCCGAGTCAATCTTTTTAAAATCAATTCCTTCTCCTCTGAGAGAATCTGTGGATTGAATGTAGAAAGTGACCCTTCACCCTCCTTTGATAATCCGTGTAGATGATAATCTGTCTAAATATGTTTGGATTAGCAAGTGAGATGAGCATGTTGATGAAGTGTTTGGTTTAAGTCGTGCAAGTGTTCCTGAATGTGACTGTCTGGAACACACACATTGCTCTGCAGTTTTCATTAACTGCACAATATAAAACATTTCTGTCTACCATTGCTGCCTTAAATGCTTCAGTATCAAACTGGCTGTATCATTTCAATTTGCTTTGTTTTAAACTGAATTGAAAATGTAAATAAATCCTGCAAAACGTAAAAAAACAGAGATTGGTTAAAGTTCAAAAAATGGGTAAGAAAAATATATGTTACCTATCTTAGACCTATTGGGTTTTTTTCATGCCTTGAACAGATATCATATGGTTATAAAACTACTGGGGCAAGTTGTCACTCAAGGTTTTTACATTAAAAGTCTAAAAACATGAATGTGTCTTCTTTAGCCAGTGCTATAATTAGTGTATTTATTAATATTCTAAGTGATATTATTTTGAATTTATTTGCAGATTTCAGTTTATTTTTACTTTAAGTTTTAGTCATTTTATTGTATTCTTTTTAATAATTTTTTGTTTTTATTACATTTTTGCTTTAGTGTACCCCCCCACCCCCCAAGGAAATTTTATTCTTTATTTTTCATATATGTCTTATTTTGTTTCTGCTTTCAGTTAATGATAGTTGTAGTTCAAAATAATGCCATCTCTTGTATTTTCCAGTTTTTCTTCTTATTTTTAAGACTATTTGTCTACAATTTAGGGTGGAGCGCATAGTCACAAGATATAATTTCATACAATTTGTATATAAAAAAATATTTTGGACAGCATTACCTTATACATTTTTGTTATGTTATTGTAAGATTTTATTTCATAATTATATTTAACTGTTTAGAATAGTAGGCTGTTTTCCATTGTGTAAGTTTACCACATAAAGTGTGATAGCATTTCCAGCCATTGGGGCATGTTGTCTTTTTCGTTGGAATTAATCAATAGCCTTTTTGTAGCCGAGACTTTAATGTATATGTCTATACAGAAATTGATCTTTGGAAAAAAGTGTGACGGCTTGCCCTGCTCTCTCTTTTGCACTGTGTCTGTGTACTGATCCAGCATTTGACCCAGTCAGCCAGAGGTCAGGCAAGTTTGTCTCAGAGACTGATTCTAACTTTGTTCATGAAGTGTGAATAAACTCTGAACACGGCAGTGACCGTTGATCGCAAGGTTCATTAATGTAATTACAACTCCAAATTGTGACATAAATAAGCTTGAACCACTGCAGATAATAAGCTCCTAATGAACGGCTGTCATGAAGACAAAGACTTGGATCATGTATTTAGGAACCGTTTGGCCACATCATAGCATGGACTTTTAATTAAGCCAAAGAACTTAACCCTAGGGCAGATTCTCATCTCGTTACCATACTATGTATCGAAGATAATCATTAAACATTTTAATTAAGATAAAAAATGGATAGTAATAAAGCCGGGGTAAATTCAAAGTCCATAATAAAGCTTTATAATGAAAAGTCGCATAATTAAATCACGAACATTCGTGCTTGCAGCAAAACAGGAACACAAACACCTCTTCTGTGTGTTTCTTTAGCTTCAAGGCTAGGCGAATGTTTGTGTGATTGCATGCAGAGTAATGTACTCTAGCCTACTGTATATTATGCATAATTCCCATCTGCATAATTATTCCAGATGGCTTTTAATGTATTCAAGACTTTTCGAAAGGTCACAGGTTCACTTTATTTCAATATTATACATGCTTACGCAATGCTAACCATTTTCAACAGCTAATTTATTTCTGTTTACAGTATATTGTGAGTTATAATTATCATAAGGAAGCAATTCATTGTGTCTTAGTAAATTAGCTTTCTCAGGCAGGAACTGCAAATGCGTCTGTCAACGTCCATGCCTGAGACAAGAGAGCAAGAGTCATTATTGATGTTTTCTTTGCCTCTTTTCTTGCCCGCTGTCCTTCATGGCATTTGTCAAAAGAAAGGAGACACCCTCTTTTTTTCAATTTTCTCTCCTAATCGCTGCTTTTCAGGGGGGGGGGGTTGAGGTGAGCCGTCATAGTCTATTACGCTCGATTATGCTTACTGTGCTTCAAAAAGGCCTGATTTTGCATTGCACATTTTCCCAGCAACTTTTTTTTTCTTTTTTCTTCTCAGAAACAACCAAAAGGCAAGTCAAGCAATAATGTTATTCCAGTGTGAGCTCCCAATAGACATGGGCCATTTAAAACTGAGCAACAAAACCGGAGTCAGCAAATTAAACTCCTGCTGCCATTGCTGAAACACAAAGTCCATATTCAGTGAAATGACAGAGTACAGTTAAGTGAAATTCTCAGAACCTTTGTGTCATGAGGTTCTGAGAATATGCAGCATGTGGATTCATTCTTCTGACGTACTGGGAGTGCAAGAAATAGCAAAGTTGACACTGCGCAGTATGTGATAATGTTTAAATTTCAGTGTTCATCCAAGATGTGTTTTTGAACAAGGACTGTTATGGATTAGAGTTGAGGTGTGATGGTGCGGAATGCTAGAGGTGACTAATGATTCTGCATGAGCACATAACGGCAGCATTCTGCTTCATTAAACATGGCTGTAAAATTGCTAGACACATCAAAAAATAAGATGTCTCATGCTGGTATGTGCGTTGACTTGGTCTCACACGGAGAGACGTGCATGGATAGATCCTCAAAAACACTGTTGTAGTACACATTTTATTGCATGTAGAATGGAGGAATGACAATTCAACTTTGCCATTGCAGTAATAAATTATCTACAATATAATAAATTTTTTTTTTATTTAATTTTAATAATATTTGACATTATTAATGTTTTCTGCATTTTTGATGCAGCCTTGGGGAGTATTAAGAAACTTAAAATCCACACAAAATCCACACATAGGGTTTTTTGCACTCACTCTGGACACTGAACTCCACTCTCCACTCCACCCAATTCAGACCATTGCACACTTTCATCTGTACTTATCTGTAATTTGCAGTTGGGGAGAAGGCTACGGGGGGATAAATGAGTGGAATTTACATACCATTTGCCCCCAGTATGCCTTTTTAATCAATTCACTTATTTCAACAATTTAAATATTTCACTCTTAATTTTAATTTTATTGTGTGTACATATACACTTACATATACTTATACTTATATTTATATATTCATATTCAATTCTACCTTTATTCTATTTTGTTTTATTGCTAGTTATTTTGTTATATTGTTACATTATATTTTTTTACTGTACTTATTTTCATATTCTACCTCTATTTTGCAATTTTAATTGTTTACTACTGTGTCAACTTGTTGGGGCAGTCATGCAATACATTTCACTTCATGTAATACAGTGTATGTATGTGACAAATAAAATTTGAATTTGAATTTGAATTTGACGCTGCAGTCCTCTCTGGCAGAATATATTAGGTTTGTATGAGGTGAAGAGCCGAACTTAATTTGTCAATCGCTAAAAATATTATCCAAATTAGTTTCCCATTTCTCTCTGAAGTCACATACGCATCATTCAAACACATTCAAAAGTAGCTTAAATAGAGCCATTTAAATCATAATTAATAGTCCTGCACAGTGCTGTAAGTAACCAGCGTATTAGGCTAGAATATTTACTTCAGAATAATGTGAAAATCACTCCACTTACTTTTTTAGAGAAAACAATATAGTGTTTTAAATTTTAAAAGGCATCTTTTGAGGCTGAAAGCCAGTATGCGAGGGCATGAGAATGTCCATTATTATTCAGTGATTCTCACCTGAACAGTCCCCCCACCTAATGGCCCAATAGTGACACTGACAGATAAGGCAGGCAACAACAAATTTAAGTAGATGTGAGAAAAAAAAGTTTGTTTTTTTTTTATTTGTATTTTATTTAAAACGCATTATAATTAAAATATACATACTGAAGGTCAAAGACACATTATTGAGCACACTGATCCAACTACAGAGATGTGACAGACTTTGAGTCAATCCTGAAAACAGATTCTGCTCAACAAGGGAAACCTCTACATAATATCTGATATCTAGTGTTTGCTGCTTCTTTTCAAGAAAAATAAAAGCTTGTTTTACCAGAGAATATCAGTGTAACATTAACGCTCCTAGAGGTCATCAGTGTGAAGATGCTCTGTGCTGAGGAGACAGGACTCTCTGCTGCTGTGATTCTGATGACTAAAAAACAAACAAACTCGTAGCATTCATCATTAATTATTATCATACATGTTTTATGGTCTGTTATATGGAGCTTAGAAACAGCATCGCGTCCAAAGAAATTTAGATGTCATATTCAAAACGTTTCACTCGATTTCAAACATTTCAGTCTGGTATTATAGTTCGTGAAAAACAAGCCAATAAATTTGTTCAAGTTTATGCCACAATAACAAGCAAACAAATACAAAAAATACACATTACTTACTCATTATAATGATTACTCCGTGGCTGGCTCCAGTCACAGCATTCTTCTTGTCTGAGAAAAACCAAAAGCTTATTACTCTGAGCGCATCTTCCTGAGATATTTATTTATCACAGAGTGTCTTTTTCTGAGGTGAATTCTGTCTTATTCCTCTCAGCACAAAGTGTACAGTATCCGGGATGAACTTCAGGTAAACTCTCGCTGCTTTGTTTGTGCTGATGAGTGTGTTTAAAAGCTGCGCGCTCCACGTGGATTATTATCATATCTATTGTGTGTGCTGCATGGGGGCATGGTCACATTAAGAGATAATGAAGGACAAGAAACAAAAGACTGGACATCGCATTAGTTTCATATGAATTACTTTATTACAGAATATTTGTTTTCGATTAGACTGTCTTAGTGTAATAGTAGTCATATCAAGCTTTCTACATATATCTCTCTCATGTCTCTTTCTGGATGTTTTTGCTGAGTTTCAGTTTCATTTTAGTGACACATTGCTTATTGAAGATCGTGCAGACCAACGCGGCAGGCAGCACACCCTGTTTATTTTCTTCATTTTCTAAATGCACAAAGTTGTGTTGTTATTATAAGTATATACAAATTAAAGTAGACCCTTCACAGATTCGATTGATGTATTGCTCTTATCTGTACGATCAAAACTCAGTGTGCAATTTAAGTTCTTATTGTCATCATCAGGAGAAGACTCCTCAAAACGCACATGAGCGTTTGCCGACCCCAGGGGGTTAAAGGCCTGAGATAGTGGTCTGAGAGTGAGCAGCCAGACACAGCAATAAGGTTTGCATAATTAAAGGGTCACATCTGAGCTTGCCGCTTGTGTGTGCAATGGGCTAAGGCGGCGAACTGTTGATTGCACATACAAGGGCTCGTGTTTTGAGTGTTCACAGTCAAACACAGCGGGCCGGTAAAGCACTTTAAGGCTTGAGAGCCTGAGCTCACTGTTTGTGCGCACACTGCAAACGGAAAGTTTTAACCCTTTATGCAGAGAGGATCGTGGCATGTAATACCGGGACGTCCAGATTATAACCTGGCAAAGGTGGACGGCGAGGCCCAGCTGGCTGCCTCACAAATCTCTTATAGGGAAATTCCACTAGACCATGTCTGTAATTAGGCAATGCTCTTAGTTGAATGAGCCTTTACTCCTATGGGGCGGTCCCGGCCCAAAGAGGAGTAAGCCAGTGAAACAGCGTCTTTGCTTTGAGACCGGTAGCCCCTTGGAGCGGACGTCAAAGCAGACAAATAGCTGTTCAGATCGTCTGGAGGCCCACCACCCAATGTAGGCTCTTAATGCCCTGACGGGGCAGAAAGGGTTAATGAGCCAGAGTACTAAGCATGCGGGGCTGACAGACAGTGCTTGCAAATCACCTATTCGCTTAACTAATGCTAAGTCAGCAGCAGAATAGTTTTCAGCATCAGCGCTTTCACCGTTTGCAGGGGTTGAAAGGGCGCGCGGCACCGGTTCCTTCAACCAGTATCGCAGCGGCCGTCTTTGTAAGACTAGCCAGTCGTCTAGGTAATTTAGAACACAGATTCCCATCTGTCTCAGAGGGGAAAGTGCCATGTCCGTACACTTTGTAAAAGCTTGTGGGGCCAGGGAGAGACCAAAGGGCTGGATCGTGTAATAGAATGCTGTCCCCTTGAAGGCGAATCTCAAGAATGGCCTGTATTGAGGGGTTATTTGTACATGAAAGTACGCATCTTTCAGGTCCAGTGAACATCCAGTCTGTCGGCTGTATCTGCTAGACAATGGCTTAAAACGTGAGCATTCTGAACTGCCGTCTTAACAGGGCGTGATTCAGATGTCTCAGGCCGAGTATGGTATTTCCCTGTTGGAGCCGCGGCCATTGGTCGGTGTAACACGGTAAGTATTAGTTCTCACATTAATTGATAGCCTGTATGCATGAATGGTAACGTGGATTTTTGTAAATTCATTTAGTAATTGAAGTAGTTTTATCTGCACAAAATAACGATTTTTTATGCACAAATTCATAACAATTGATTTACTATAGATTTATGCAAAGTAGATACTAAATACTATTCTTTCTTTCTCTTTCTTGTGAACAAAAAAAACATCATGATCATGCGTTATAAATCATAAATCAATCTTCGTTAATGTCTTAATTGATGTTCTTTAGTTCCTGATAATTCATGAGATATTACTGCATGAAGTAAGACATAATTACACATACACATTAATTTATGCATGATTTCATAGCAATTCATGTACCCTTACCACAAAGTGTTACTGAAAAGACTGTAATACATTTTGAGTAACATGACATTAGCAACTACAGTAATAATGTAGGAAACGGTAGATACTGTAAATGCACATAATCAGTTGCATGAATGTGCCAAAGTAATCGCAATTGTTCAAATCGTATTTGTTCAAAAGAATGAGAAACTGCTTTTATGATGTGCATAAGTGACAAAACGATGTTTTAAAATAAGTGGTTTTACAAAATGTATTTCTGATAAACTGCATAAACCAAAAACAAAAACCAATCAACATTTATAAAAATGTACTTGTACAAAATTAAATACATAAAAAAATATATAGAGAAAGTTGACAATATATGTAATATATATATATATATATATATATATATATTGTCACCAATGGCGCGGTGGAGTGCGGTGAAGAACAAACCCCAGAGAGTGGATTTATTTAACAAAGGTGAGCCAAAATGTTAACAGTCCATGAAATAGAGTGCGATGTGTCCTAATTCCTCTTCCCTCATGTCTTTTCCCCTTAGGTGCTGGTGATCGGTGCTCCGGTGCAGTCGGGTGCACGTCCTCAGTCACGGCGTGTCTGAAAGGTAAGTAACAGAGAGCAGGTAAGTACAGACACATCTGTAATGGAGTCGTTGCTCATCTTAGTGATGTTTGTTTCCTCCTTTTATATGGGTCCGGCCGTGACCGATTGGCCCAAGATGATGGATTCCGGCTGGTTGTAATTAGCTGCCAGGGCAACGCTGATCTCTTCCCGCCACAATATAAAATGTTATTAAATTAAATACAATTATACAATTATAAATATGTTGCAAAGATTTTATATTTAAATACAAAAAAATGGACAAAGTTTGCCAATACTCTTGTAACGTGCCGGCTTGCTGCAGTGTGTGTGAGAGCGCGCTCTCAGCGGAGCAAAGGAGCGGAGGACACGGGAATGCACTTTAAATATTTATTTAAAGACACGGGGAAAACAATAAGCTGACGAGGCAGCATCGCACATAACGTAACAGCGTAAACAAGACATGTAACTTCAACAACGGATAAACACAGACTCAAAGACACCGGCTTAAATACGCCACACTAAACGATGTGGGAGGGAACATGAGGGAAC
>JAUMHI010000046.1:4107390-4122914 GCA_032359435.1 Enteromius unitaeniatus
TCATATTCAATTCTACCTTTATTCTATTTTATTTTATTGCTAGTTATTTTGTTATATTTATTTACTGTACTTATTTTTATATTCTACCTCTATTTTGCCATTTTAATTGATTACTAATGTGTCAACTTGTTGCCATAATGAATGATTAACATTTTTATATACCACAGAGTGGATTCACTATATCACTTATCGTTTGATATTACATCATCATTTATTTTTTATTTAATTTTATTTGTATTTGCTAATATTTAATTGTGTTTTCGTTTTAAAAAAACCCAGCTTATTTAAATATCCTTTTACAAATGTATTAAAATGTTTTAATACAAATATTCTGTGTCAAAGGTTGACAAAACCTCATTTATAAAAACAGTAATATAACACTATAAAATGTCATGTATGTTGCAATTTTGAAATGTTTAAATGCATTTGTAATGTTTAACAAATTATTTTGATTATAAATGTTTACTTTTTTGGTTTAATTAGGGAAAGTAATGTGAACTTTTAATATAAGATATGCATTAATTCTCTACCATTAAAATAATTACAGACTTATCAGTACAAGCCGTAATTTTTATATCAGTGCATTGCTAATTTAAATAAGGGGTACCATATCAAACAAACAAACAGTTGAGTCGTACCTTTTTGTAAGTTGTCTCTTTACCAGCTGACTGAATTTCACTCTCTGGTTCTTGCAAACGTTTCCATCCAGTTGTTATTGTTCCAGAATCTTTTTTTTTTGTGTGTCTAGTTATGTCTTTATTTTTAATCCCTCTTTCCTTCCTTCCTTTTTCTCTTAATATTTGCATTTTTATCTTTCCTTTATACAAGAGTAACCTACAAATACGCTCTATCGTTTTGCCCTAGAGCTAATATCTGGCGCACTCCATTTCTCTATTTATTCTCTGCAGTATGTTGAACAGAACCAACTTGTACACTGTATGTCTGCATCTACATATGCATTTTTCTCTCTCTATATAAGAAACAGTGGGAGAGTATGCTATCAGTCACAGCCATGTCAGTTTCTCCAGCAAAACTAACCTATTATCAGTCATGTCAACAGCATGAAAAGCAAGGCCCCATTAGGGAGTAACAGGAGCAGAATGAAAGAATAATAATTGAAAACAAGCTAAGGACGAAAGGTGGAAAAGAGGATGATGTATAAGAGTGAGAAAATGCAGCGAGGGGGAAAGAGGAAAGATGAAGAGGAGCGAGAAATTGGGTCATTTGGAAACGTGAAGTGGCTGAGTTGGCACCAAGCTGTGAGGGCTGTGGTTGGTTAGTCCCCAGCTCAGGATTATCCCTGGAGAGGAACTAATTTAAACCCCTGAGAGAAGAGTTCACAGACAGGCAGAGTATGCATTGTGATAAATACTGCATAACTGCACACTGCTACGTGAGACTTACGTAACTTCAAAGCCGTGAAAGAAACTTGCCACTCTGTAGTTTATTTTCCTCGACCCCGAAAAGTCCCGCAGTGAGAGCAAAACTGTCTTCCAAATTCTGGATGAATGAATCTGTCCAAATAATAAATGATTATTTAATTTTCTATTAAAATAATGATAGGTTTGTTATGTGTAAACGTAGACTTGCAGCATCTTCAAGAATTAATCATTTGCAGTCTGCCTGAATGAATAAACCTTTTCATTGCATTAGGCTTGTTCCCCTTCAGTCGAATCACTCCAATGTTACATATGGGAACTTGCATGAGAGACCAATCGCCTTTGTGTAGTAAAAAAAGGCCAATGAATATTGGCGTGCATTTAATTACAGCCAGGTGCACCTTATCACAATGTGAGTATGTACACTGAGGGCATGGATGTAATGCACTTGAAATTTTTTGCTTCAGAGCCTCGCTGCAGTGTATGCTGATCGAGTCTGCAAGAAGACGGATAAAGACGGAGAGTTCCTGTGAATTTGCGCACTCTCTTCACCGGCAGCAGGACTGACTGGGCAGATGTTTGAGTTCTATCGGACGAAAAGGTCGCGCTGACTTCTGCCGCACCCCATAGCCCCGTCGTGGTGCTTCCAGAGCACGAAAGTCACCGCACGTGCCCTTGTTCAGGTGATGTCCACAGTAGTGGCTCAGGAGCGGAACCTCTGGCTGAACCTGGCACAGATGGCCGACGCCGACCAAGTTTGTTTTCTTGACGCCTCCATCTCCCAGGTCGGCCTCTTCGGTAAGTTTGTAAGGTTCCTCAGCGATGCGCGTAGGTTCAATCCCCCGAGCCCGCCTCTGGTGCCCTCTTGGCACCTTGCCGTCGCCTTACAGGGCCTGCGGCAAACTCCTCTTGAGCCATTAGCATCAGTCGAGGTAAAATATCTGCCGCTTAAGACGGCACTCCTGATTGCTCTGGCCTCCATGAAGAGGGTAGGGGACCTACAAGCTTTCTCTATCAAGCTTTCTCTAGTGCCTAGAGTCCGACCTGGCTGATTCTTACGTCATCCTGAGACTTACGTGGCTACGAGGCTATGTGCCCAAGGTTCCTGCCACACCTTTTCGAGATCAGGTAGTGAACCTGCAAGCTCTGCCCCGGGAGGAAGCAGACTCGGCCTTGGAGTTGCTGTGTCCAGTACGCACTTTGCACCTCTACATAGACTGCACTCAGAGCTTCAGACGCTCTCAGCAGCTCTTCGTCTGCTATGGAGGTCAGCAGAAAGGGGATGCTGTCTCCAAACAGAGGTTGGCCCATTGGGTGGTTGACGCCATCTCCCTGTCTTATTTATACTATCTAGCAGACATCTGTAAGGCTGCAGGCTGGGCGACACCCAATACCTTTGCTAGGTTCTACGACTTTTGCGAAGAGGCTGTGTCCTCCCGTGTCTTGAAATCAGACAAGCAGGTAGCGGGAGGCCGGCTGGTGTCAGATTGCTGCGCCATTCCCACGGGATCCATGCGCTCTTCTCAGTGGTTCCCCCCTGCCAAGGCGTGGTCATTTCCACGGGTCTGTTTCCATATGTAATGTCTGAGTGACTCGACTGAAGGGGAACGTCTAAGGTTACGTAGGTAACCTTAAAATTTCAGAGGGAACGGAAATGTTACATGCCCTTGTCACGACCCTGGGTCACACTGATGTCGGCTCGGCTCCTCAGCGAAAACCTGCAAGTGCATTACATCCATGCCCTCTTATTCTCACGTAGTGATAAGATGCACCTGGCTGTAATTAAATGCACGATATTTATTTGCCTTTTCGTACTAAACAAAGGTGATTGGTCTCTCATGCGAGTTCCCACATGTAACGTCTCCATTCTCTCCTTCAGGGAACGTGGGTTACCTACGTAACCTTAGACGTTTTCTTACCCTTCATTTTAAAACGTCACAGCAGTCAATTAACTGTCGTATTCTGTCAAAAAGTAAGTAGTGTTAAGATGTTTGAATTTCTTAAAATGTATTTCATTTAATAATCTTTTTAATCTTTGTGAATGATTTACCTATTCACTCACTCGTTGTAACCTTCTAATGCTGATACATAAATCAGTCCAAATGATAAACGAGTAAAATGAGTTAATTGAAATAATAAATGTATATTTTTTTATATAATTTTATATATTATTGTTTAATATTTTATTATATAATATTATACATTTTCAAAGCTTATTGTCATTTTGTAATATTTAAATATACTTTTATTAAATATTTGAAATAATTTGTATTCCTTTTCTGTTACATTAATATTATTTTAGAACCTTTTGTTTTGAAATTTAAATAAACCTTTTACATTTGTTTAATACATATTCCATGAATCTTATGGAATAAGATAAGATTTATCAAAACTACATAAAAAATATATATTATGAAAAATAAATGTCATGTAAGTTACATCAGATATTACCATATAAATCCTGGCTTGACCATAACTCTTCTTTGAAGTTTTTCAAGATGTGTATGATGCATCATCAACAAACCACTTACGCTTCCATTTGGAATACTGTTGATGAGTTCTGACTGTTGTTGCATCCCACACAGTGCTTTCAGCTTTTCAGAGAGCGGTGGTGGTGTTTTGTGATGCAGTTGGGTGACTGGAATCTAGTTCGTCTCCCCCACAGCTGAACAGAAAAGTCATATGTCCGTTGAACTGACGAGAGAGAGAGAGAATTTGGCACAGCAGTGCTTACGGACTGTCAGGACTACAGATGAGACTGGCAGAGGGCTAATAGGACCTGCCTGTCTATTATAAAAGAAAAAAAGAGCAAAACGGAGAGAGTGAACATTCAAAGAGTCTTAGATGGACAGGGACTGTGATGTGTTATCAGTACGTGAAGGTGAACGATGACAGAGGTGGATTCCTCTGAGATGCAAAATGGAAAACTAACGGGACAGTGTTGGCCCGAACTAAGAATATTCCCATTTTCACAGTGCTCTCTGATTTCAGAAAATAGTAAAGACAAAAGTTGACGTTATGAAAGTTGGCCTGTTTTCTATCTTATTACAATTAATCTGTTTATCTGTTTCTTTTGCTTTTCTTTCTTGTTGTTGTTAATTTGACCTTATAATTATATTTCCCTCTAGTGACGTTCATGGATGCAGGCAAATTTTTTGAAGTCTTTTTTTTCGTAAGCCTTGATTTTGATGCATATTTCTTGCTTAAATAAACAACACAAGAACATATTGTCCATAAGTTAGGATAAATTGGATATGCAAATCCATTTATTGTGCAGTGGCGAATTATAATGTTAGTATAGTGTGATAGCCTATAAGCAATTTAAAAAAATTGCAAGAAAAAAAAAGTTTGCAATTGCAAAAAACTAAAAAAAGTTGTAATTCTTGGAAATAAAGTCAGAATGATGAGAATTTAACATTATATTTTACAATTGTTTATTTCTTACAATTCTGAGAAATATTCTCAGAATTGCAAGGGAAAAAGTCAGAATTGCAAGATATAAAGCATAAATAACTAGATAAAACTTGCATTTGCGTGTCATGTTTTTATCTTACAATTATAACTTTATTTTGTGCATTTGTAAGTTTAATTTCAGCTATTCTGTCTTTATACCTTGTGAGTTTATACTAAGCAAAAGGTCAGAATTCTGACTAACTGGCAATTATATCTCACAACTTTTATGCAGTTATAAGAAAAAAAGGCCTAAAAACCCTTTTCTAAATACACTCAAAAATTCTTATCCACCCTCTAGTGTATGGAATCAAAACTACAACTCAATATGGCTACTACATGACATATTGAAGACTTCTCCAATCATATCAACAACTGATGCATAAAAACAGGTTGTCACTTTTTTTAATATTCCATAATATGCAGTTAGATCACAACACCGATATCGTCGCTATACAGATTTAAACATAAAAATCAAAAAAGAAGTTCAATGAAAGCCTTATCCGAATATCTAAATGTAACTTGCTCTTCTTTAATGTAGAAATCTTCTCTGGTTCTTTTTTTTTTTTTTTTTTTTTTCTCGGTTCGGTCTGTCAATGTCAGATGCAAACAGAAACAAACTGCAAATGTTTACATATTCCACGAATGATTCCCAGCATTGGGAAATACTTGCTCACTGACACAGTTGCTGTCTACTACTGTTACGCACCAGTCTAAAATAAGTCTAAAACTGTTTACTTCTTTTTGAGTAATGTGTGAACTGAAGTATGACTACAATCTGGACATACTCCACCATGTTACCATAGTCATGTGACCTACCAGCATCAGTGGCCATTCACAAATTGTCTCCCGTGGCCTCATGGGATGGTGAAGTACCCATTAGATGTGCACTTCACAATCTCACCTGTAAATAGTAGGTCATCTGGGTACTTTTTGCCTATTTCTTCATAAATACTGTTAATCTGGCCATTCATGCTACTCTTTTTGTGCTTACTACATGGTAGGGAGGAATAATGTGATTTTTTTTGTGACAACTTGTTTTAGTGAACAAAATCAAAAGAGTCACTAGGATGCAACTAGCTATTAAGGCTCTTCGAGAATGTGCAATAGTTTGGTAATCGAGCATGAACTATTAATCACGTCACTTGTAGAACGGAAAAGATTCATAGTGGAATCAAAGATTTGATTTGTTTTTAGGGTTGACCCCCACCTGGGCTCTACGAGGAGATAACAGGTAAGCTTATACGTTTGAGGACAGAGACATATGTGCAAGGGCAAGAACATCCATCTATTCCCAGTGTATTTGGAGAACCGTGAGATAAATATATCTATGTGTGAACCCTTTTCAGTTTGTGTATTTAAATCAAGGTGAATTCTTTCAGTGTCCCATGCTAATGTAGAGACTAGGTCGGCCGTAGCATTTGTAATGGAGGATGACAGGTTATTTGTACTGGCTTATCAGCCACTGATTATTGCTTTTCTATGTGGCAAGAGAGAGCCATTGAACCATCACCATGTTTGTGCTCATATGGCTCTGACTAGCATGCTCATTTACCTTCTGTGTTTAACATATTTGGCGAATTTGGATGAATATGCACAGAATATAAATTACAAGCAGATAAATATCTTTTAAATGAGAGACCATCGCTTTGCTCGAGCAGGCCCATCTTTCAATGTGAGGTTTTATGTCAGACAACAAAAATGGATTCATACATAATTCATTATTAACACACTCTATTATTTTGTAGTTATGTGTGCATTTATCAATGCAGTGTGGTATTTTTGCTGTGAGTCATACTTTAGCATTTATTTTATGCTAGGGATTTTAGGAGGATGTTTGAATCCTTTAATAGTCATGTTACAGTTTCTGCTTCATGAGATGGTTGACCTGCATGTGGCAAGGTGACCTTCAGCTCACCACCTTCAGCTCAAAAGCAGCACTGAGTGTTTTTCTAATAGCTATTTATTTTTGCAGTGACATTACTCATTCAAATTAGCACCTATGCCAGAAGTGAAAATCAAATGATTTAGGTTTATCGTATTTCCCAGTTCATCAGCATTTGTAGAAAAGCTTTTTTTTGTTTTGCCTTAGCATCATCTTTCTTGTCCATCTCTTCCTCTTCTGTGAATCCGTGTCATTAGAAGCATACAGAACCTGACCAAGTTTGTTTTTGCACCTCACCTAAACTGAGCCAAGATATGCCACATCTGGGGCTTAAATAAGACTGAAATTCACACTCCCTATCTTTACTAGAGACACATGCAAGTCTGTTAAAACACCATCTGCAATAAACTTGAGTGGTTGTTATGTTTTTGTGTTAAACTGTTTAATTTTAAAGGTTTGATTCCATGAAGAACCTTTCACATCTATTGGACCTTTTCATTGCACAAAGGTTTCTTTATAGCAAAAAAAAGTTATTTAGTATTCAAGGTTAATATTTCAAAGGGTTCTTCTAAGAACTGTAACTAAAAGTTCTTTGGGGAACCCCAAATGGAGTGATAAATTGCAAAAAGCCATAATGAAGGAAAATAATCTGCCAAATAAAACACTTGTTTTTGTATGGAGTTTGGGCCTACATTGTGACAACAGGAACATTTTAATGGTTTTCATGACACGCTTTTTTTTGACAGAACTCCCGAGGAGGCAGAACAGTAAAATATGAGTATAACTCTAGCATGCCTCAGCACCAACTGGTCACGTACAAGCTCCCACAATGCATTTTTTCCCTCCATTGTTTCTATAGCCAGTGCTGTGGCAAAGCTTTGATGACAGAGGTTTTTGTACAGTTTTCTGTTGGACTAGATACTTTTTTCCTGGCTAAACAACTTTTTCCTTTCTTTAACAGCACAATATATATATATATATATACACATTTTATATATAAAATGTACAGTTAGACAACATAGTTGTAACCTGGGTTAATTATTAATAATGCCATCAATATAAAGCCTCTGAAATATTAAGCAGAAATGTTTGATGTTGGTTTTTCCAAAACTGTCTGAAGTTGTTTGTTTTGAATTTTATCCTGCAAGCTAAAATGTATAATATGATCATTTAAAATAAAATAATATCCTAAAATAAATAATATATAATATCATCATATAGTATGCCTATGTGTTGTTTAACTTTTTTAAATAGCAAACATACGTTTCTTAAGTTTTGTGTTTTCTTAATCGACTTGTTCGATTCGTTTGAACAAATCTTTTTATGACTCATTCACGAATCGAATGCCACAATAGATCTAAGTGCAGGATTTTCTTACACAACGAGTGACTTACACAACGCTACCATAAGACTTGGAATATAGTGCATGAGAGTCGTACAGACTGCTCTTATGGTTAATAGTGACAATATTGACAATGTTTTGGACCTTGACAGCGCCAATCCTCATTCAAATTCATTTTACCGACAGAAACCATACAGATTTAGGACAACACCAGGGTGAGTAAATTAATCTTGCATGCAGTGAAGAAGTGAAGTGATTCTAACAAATATGCACAGAGGTTACATTCTGTGACAACTAGCCCCGATGTTCTGTACATATACCCACCTTATCTGCAGTTCTTTCTTCCTTTGATCTTTTTACGAACTCACTAAAGGCTATTCAGTTTCTCATATGTCCTCCGTTTCTCTCTCTTTCTCTCTCTCTGTCTTTTCACCGTTCTCTCCCTCATTGTTAAATCTCAGCAGTATATGGTGAGTGACAGATCAGTGAGCGCGGTGCGCAGAGAATTTAAAGAAAACGTCACAACCGAGTCAGAGAGCGAAACGAGTGAGAGAGAGAGAGAGAGAGAGAGAGAGAGTAGTGAGAGGGAGGGAGGGAGACTGACTGTGAGAGAGGGACAGAGAACGAGAGAGGATATATTGATACAAAACGACGGTGGTTTCTCTTCAGTGTGTGTGAGAGAGACCATGAGTGAAGACAAGATGGAGCGCTGGAACAGATGAAGACTGTCATTGGGTGAGTGTGTGTATGTTTCTGTATGATTCCCTTTGTATTTTTGTCTACTTGATAATGCATGTTTGTGTACCAGCTTGACCACCTGTTAGTGTGTGTGTGTGAGTGTGTCTGTGTCCACATGTATGCATGTTGCCCGCAGGTGTATTTCCTTGTGAGTGAACACATCTCTGCGTCTGTTTATAAGTCAGGTTTAATGATTGCACTTCTGCTTAACTCTGCATGTGATGTGTCTGCATGTGTTTGTGCTGGCCAACATGTGCATGTTATTCAGCCTGACAGCCTTTGTGACAGTGTTTTTGCATCATAGTAGCCTCACTGTGTGTATAAACATGTTGAAATGACGGTCTTGCCACACATCTGCATATATTATTGTTGACTGTGATGTTATTGGAATGTAAAATGCCTTTCTTTTCATTTTGTAGACAGATAATCCAAGAGGCGAAGTGAAATGTTGCAGCATGTTGTGTGTTTGATATTTTAGACTCGCAAAAACATTCATTAGTGTGGCATTTCCAACAATCACAATGAGGAAAAAACTTTGTTTTGATTGATAACATTGGCATTTTATATAGCCTATTCTATTTTTGGCGTACTAGAACGGTCTAGTACACGAGACAAGAATCTTACGAGCTAAAGGGAAAGATGTGAAAAAAAAGGTTGAGAGGGAATGTGTGAGACGCACAGAAGAGGAACGCATATGAAACAGACACTATATCTCTGTCCTTAGGGAGGTAGTGTAATCAAAACAGCCGCATTACTGGTAATGAAAGATATTATCAGTGGAAAGTCTGTCACACATCTTTATCTGTCTGGATCAGGGGCCGTGGGGCATTCTTCTGTTTCACTTGTCACATGAAACATTTTGTTTTAGTTTAATGAAATTGGCACCGCAAAATTGGTTGAAATTGTATAAGATTTTCTTTTTTTTCCACACCTGCATTTTTTTGTGGAAGACAAAAGAAGATATTTAGCAGACTGTTCAAGCTGCTTTTTCCACAGTATAAGGATATGGAAATTACCTAAAATTGAGTTATTTTTGGGTCTTTTTTTCTCATTTATTTTAAGGGAAGAGACAAATTAACTGTATTTGGGACATTCATTTATAATTCAACTGAATTCATTTAAAGAAAGAGGGAAACCAACAATCATTTTAAATTGTTAACCATTTGTTTATGCATGTATGTGTGTTCATAACCCAATTAAATCATAAAACCTGAATGGAATCATTTTTAAAGTAAGGAAAATTATCAACTAATGAGTAAAAAATATATAAACATAAAAAAAGAAATAAACAAATTAGAAAATGCCATAATAAACTTAATTCAAGAAAATTGACCTGGAAACAAATACATTATGTTACACAGTTTTACTTCTAAAGTAAGTTTTAAGGATCTTGTTTTAAAGACGTTTTATAGGAAAACTAGATGAAGAAAAAACATTAATAATTAATTTTTTTTTATTGCAGTTTATGAAATGTTAAAGATGTACAATGATATCTCGTTTTTATTTAAACACGGCAAATATAGTATTTATATGTTATTTGTATGAAGCTGTTTTTATTTTTTTAAGTAAAAAAGTCGAGTTCTAAGAAGTTCTTTCTCTCTCTTGCCACAGTTCTTTCCAGTGGTCCTGATGAGCGTTTCCAAACCACCTCCACCCCATTCCCATTTCCCCCCCAGCAACCCATCTTCCCATCTCTCCCTACCTCCATCCTCCTCTTCCTCCCCCTCTCCCTCCACCCCTCCCTCCGCCGCGGGTCCCCCCAGCCCCGCTGTGCCTCCTCCTCCCTCCCCAGTGAAGATCTCCATGCAGGAGCACTTTGCCATCAATGTGTGCCCCGGCCCCATCCTCCCCATCCCACAGATCTCCGACTTCTTCCCTCGTTTCCACGACTTCCCCATCACGCCCCCTCCACCCCGGGAAAAACAAGTTCTAAAGGACAAAGACAAGGACGGAGACGGAAATGAAGAGAAAGACCGTAAGAGGGAGAGAGAGCAAGAGGAGAACGGAGAGTTTGCCGACTCGGATGACGAAGACAGTGAGTTTGTCTTGTGGCTAGTGACTGTTTTACGTTTGGTTCCCTTTGGGTGGGTTTACACATGTGTTTACCCTCTAAGTAATCATTTTGCAAATGCATTTTTCACAAATCTGCTGACATCCTTCTGGGTTGAGTGCTTTTTTCAAGGACACAGCGGTAGTAAGGAGTCCTTGTGGGCTTCGAACCTGCAACCTTTGTCACTGCAGGCCCAAATCTTTAACCACATCTCGCATAATGTAAAAACATGCTTCTCTATTACATAACTCCTTGCATGCATGGATCCAAGGATGTTTCCTGTTCTGGATTCTTTTTGTTTGATCAACTGATTTTATTCACCAGTAAGCAGCCAATGAGGCATGAGCACTTCCCATTGGCTTGGACCTGAGTCTCATACTGTTCGGTATTGATTGCTTTGTGTGGTGTTTGCTGGATCGGTGTGAGTGCGTGTGATAACTGAGGTATGCGATCGGAGTGTTAAATACTTCATTAGTCTCTGTAATGGTGCATAAACACTACAAGCCCTCTGTATGTGCACAGCCCTGATTAGATCATTACAGGCAAGACTGATTCCCAGCTAAGTCGTTTGGGTTGTTATCGGTTGCTATTTTTACTAATGTGCGTACAACACATTAAGTTATTCCATGTGTTTCTTTCAGCCTACCTGGGAACTCTGGAGTTCAACCTGCTATTTGACCAAGAAAATAACTGCTTGCACTGCACAATCCACAAGGCAAAGGTAAGTTTATACTCAAACACAAACATTTTTGGGTGTTTCTACAACTATAAGCGTTTTCGTGCTTGTGGGGTTGTAGCATTCATTCCACTCGACCAACTGTTTCCGACAGTTAACATTTTTGTTTTGACATTTTTTCCCCCTTCCTAAACTAATGAACATTTCCACCACATATGAAATGATGTATTGTGTTTATTAATAATTGGTAGTGGAAATGTCAAATATATTTTTTAAATAAAACAACAGACTGCAGTCTTGCTAAGAGTTTAGTAAGGTAGCATCAGTTAAGTAGGCAGTATTTTATGTATCTCAAGTGAAATATTATTATATTTTTATACTTTTTGCATCATTTGACAAAACTACAGCTTGATTGGAAATTACATTATTTTTATTTATTTTTATTTACAGTGTGGTTTTGAAAAGAGAGGTAAAAGTGTATTGTGGTTATAACAAATTAGAAACTGAATTAGAGTCATAATTTAAAGGGGGAAAATATGTAGGTTAAAAAAACAGTTGTAGAATGTAATAACAAATGTTTTTTTTCCATGGGGTTTCATATTTCTGATGTTAAATGTCTGGGACAAAAGTAGAGTAATAAAATGTATGCATAATTTAAAAAGTTTCCAGAACGTGTAAATGTAATTTTTGCGTATTACATTCAAGCACTGGAATATAAAACTGTCTGAAGCAGAAGATATACCCTTTCACTAAATGTTCTATCTTTCGGTCTATACGCTTTTACAGAGTACTTCTTAAATTTGAAATATATTCACATTGTACAAATCATTTTCAGTATGCTAAATAGTTCATATGCTATAAATATATGGGAGTTTTCCGATATTGATAACTCATCCTGCACTTATTTACAAAATATAGTTCAATAAAATGCTCTCTATAAATATCGCTACCCATAAGCTGACTAAAAGTGAATCGAAAAGCAAGTAGCTTAATTTTGTACAATTAAACAGTCCACTTAAACAACCACGTCCCCTAAAGTGTGCATTTATCACTGCAAGGATATGATCTATCAACCTCTCACCCCAGACGTGCGTGTGCATCTTATGTGACATGAAGCCTTTGTGCTTTTGTGTGTTTGTTTGTGCCCACAGGGACTAAAGGCCATGGACTCCAATGGACTGGCGGATCCATATGTAAAACTCCACCTCCTGCCTGGAGCAAGCAAGGTCACTGCAACCTTCTCACACGCACACAGCATGGTTCAACTCTCGCTGCACCATCAGCACAAGTTGTGATTCCCCGTCATGCACACACACACATGTCAACACGTGCGTTGCACAAAACACACAGGCGTGATGTGAGCATGCATCACTGGCAGGGCCGCCCGTGAGCGCCAAAATTGTTGGTGTGGAGAACATGCGGTGTAGAAGCAGAGAGTGCTTCAGCACTGAATTATTCTCTCTTTCATTTCCTTTCATTTTCGCCGCATGTAATGAATGCACGGCACTCTAATCTGTTCAAAGCAGGACAGGCTGAGACAGGAACATCCTCTCTTCTCTCCAGCGGTTTTTTACTCTCCCGTGCTCTCGTCCCGATCTCTGCTGCTATCTCTCTGTCTATCGCCACATGACCCACTTTGACCTTGGAATACCAACACAGCGTTGAGTGCAGGATGGGAGGGAGGGATGAAAAAAAAGAGAAAGACAGATGAGGGGGGACAGCAGCAGGTGGTTGTCATGGAAACAGCACAGATTGTTACACGACTCACGTCAACGGACGAGCGTATATGTTTGAGAGGGAAAGAGAAAGCGAAAAGCGTCACGTCTTGCGTATGCTCCCACGCGCCTGCCTGGTAAATATCGACCGCTAAGGGTTACACAGACACCTCCAGGCTTTTAAAAGGTGTACGAGCCGGAGGTGATGGACGTGTATGCGTATGCCCACCTTCAGACGTAGACCTACACACACTCTCACACACGTACGTGGGCGTGCAGGCATTAAAAGAACCCATTTATAACACTCTCTCTCTCCTTTTGTCCTTTTACACGCTGCATGGTTTCATATGCATACATGTGCGATCTATTAAAGGAATAGTTCACCTAAAAATAAACATTTCATCATTTAGTCGACCTCATATAACATTTCTTCATCTTTTAAGGAGAAAAAAAGAGCTTTTTTGTTTGTACAGTGGAAGCAAAGGGTCCTCACAAAGAACATTCTACGGCCTGTAATATATAAGAGTACAAGTAATAAGACCTACTTTTAACCTACTTTGAACACAATGGATCACACAAAATGTTAATTTAATTTAGTGAATATGAGTTAATTGACAAAGTGCCTAAAACTTTTAACAGTACTGTAGCTTTGCAGGTGGATCTCTTGAAGCATTTGGGAAATGTTCCACAGTCTCAGAAGTGTCACGTCTCATTTTATATATACTATATGAAATGACAAAAGCACATTATGAAATTATAAAGACTTAAATAAAAATTAAAACTTAAAATATTAAAATATACCTTAATTTCGAAATAATAATAAATGCTACAATAGCTAGTCCCCTTCCACTTTCATTGAGCCTTCATCAGAACTGCTTCTTTTATCTCCTACAGATGAAAGAAAATCACACCGCTTTGGGACAACATAACGATGAGTCATTTTTGCTTGAACCATCCCTTTTAACAAACTACTTCCCGTGCAGGAACTCCATCAGCACCCCATAAAAAGTGCAGGAAGCAGAAGGAAAAAAGCAAGAGGGAGGGAGAGATTGTAGAGCTTGAGAGTGGCCCTTCTTGGTTGAGAGTGTGTGTGTGTGTGTCATCATCACACTGCATGGAGAATGAGATATCTGAGTCACACACACTCTCCCAAGCTGCTGCTTTGGGAATCTCACTGCCCTGGGCCAGATGGAGGGAGGAAAGGGAGAGAGAGAGAAAAGGGGGAAGAGAGAAGTGGAAGATGAGGATAAAATATTTAGAAGAAAATGCGATAGCACCGATTTGGCAGGAGGAGAGAGAGACAGGTGAAACCATATGCTGTTGCAGGCAAAGATGCAATATGAGTGAGGAACTTTGAGAGAAAATAGCTGGAAAGCTACTAGGAGTAAGTAGCATTTTATGATGAATGCTTGAAGGACAAACTCAGATTGTGACTGCTTTTATAGTTTGCTGTCTTTACTGTCTAAAGCACAACGTTTTTAGTCTACTCAACATCACTGAAGCTTAAAGTCAACAAGAAAATGTGGTTTACTAATGCACTAATGCACTTTTCTAGTTTGATTTTGAATAATTCACCAGTACACATTACTACAATTAGAGTTTTTTTTTACGTTTGAAATAAATAAAAACTTTTAACTTTAAATTAAAAATAAAAGAATATAAAGATAGAAGTAAATAAAGATTTTTTTTCAGTATCTAGAAAAAAATCACAGTTTGCACACAAATGCACGCAAGCATTTTGAGTATAATATGAAATGGTTCTTGAGCAACAAATCATATCTAGAATGACTTTCTTCTTCAAATGACAAGAAGGAAGACTGGAGTAATGATGTTTAAATTCAGCTTTGCATCTCAGGAAAAAAAATTGGTAACACTTTAGAATAGCGGATGGTTGTAAGTCATTTATAAGTGATTAGTTAATGATGAAATGTTCATCTACAAAACATTCACAAATGTTTAATAAGTGTGTAAACTCTTTGTCTCATTAGGACAGATTGATTGTGTTCTGTGTGGAGTGTGTGGGATCCATGTGTTTACCATCTTCACCCAACATATCGTCTGTCCTAATGAGACAAAGGGTTTACACGCTTTATTAAATAAAAAAAAAAAAAATTTTTTTGTGCTTTTCAACATATCACAACTTGTAAATGACTTGTAAATTAATTAACTAAACATAATACAGTGATCCCTCGTTTATCGCGGTAGATGCATTCCGCGATAGGTGAAAATCCGCGAAGTAGGGACACCATATTTACAGTATTTATTTAACAGGTACGTATTCAGTATTCA
>JAUMHI010000046.1:4127718-4148896 GCA_032359435.1 Enteromius unitaeniatus
ATATACAGTCAGGTCCATAAATATTGGGACATCGACACAATTCTAACATTTTTGGCTCTATACACCACCACAATGGACTTGAAATGAAACAAACAAGACATTTTCCTTTCTGTTTTGCCTTTAGCAAGTTAAATGCATGCTCAATCAGATTCTGGTCAGGTGATTGACTTGGTCATTGCATAACATTCCACTTCTTTACCTTAAAAAAGTCTTTGGTTGCTTTTGCAGTATGCTTTGGGTCAGTTCTGAAGCATTTGGCTGAATAGGAGCAGATAATATTGCCTGAAACACTTCAGAATTTGTTTTGCTGCTTTTGTCAGCAGTCATATCATCAATAAATACAAGACACACTACCACAACCATGCTTCACTGATGAGGTGGTAGTGTAGGATCATGAGCAGTTCCTTTCCTTCTCCATACTCTTCTCTTCCCATCACATCACTCTGGTAAGTTTATCTTGGTCTCATCTGTCCATAGGATGTTGTTCCAGAACTGTGAAGGCTTTTTTAGATGTTGTTTGGCTAACGCTAATCTGGCCTTCCTGTTTTTGAGGCTCACCAATGGTTTAAATCTTGTGATGAACCCTCTGTATTCACTCTGGTGAAGTCTTCTCTTGATTGTTGACTTTGACACACGTACACCTACCTCCTGGAGAGTGTTCTTGATCTGGCCAACTGTTGTGAAGGGTGTGTTCTTCACCAGGGAAAGAATTCTTCAGTCATACACCACAGTTGTTTTACCTGGTCTTCCGGGTCTTTTGGTGTTGCTGAGCTCACCAGTGCATTCCTTCTTTTTAAGAATGTTCCAAACAGTTGTTTTGGCCACACCTAATGTTTTTGCTATCTCTCTGATGGGGTTTGTTTTGTTTTTTCAGCCTAATGATGGCTTGCTTCACTGATAGTGACAGCTCTTTGGATCTCATCTTGAGAGTTGACAGCAACAGATTCCAAATGCAAATAACACACTTAAAATACACTCTCGACCTATTATCTGTTCATTGGAATTGGGATAATGAGGGAATAACATACACCTGGACATGGAACAGCTGAAAAGCCAATTGTCCCATTACTTTTGGTCCCTTAACATGTGGGAGGCACATATGCAAACTGTTGTAATTCCTACACCTTTTATCTGATTTGATACCCTCAAATTAAAGCTGATAGTCTGCAGTTAAAGCACATCTTGTTTGTTTAATTTCAAATCCATTGTGGTGGTGTATAGAGCCAAAAATGTGTTTGTGTCTATGTCCCAATATTTATGGACCTGACTGTATGCTACTTCCCCCATTAATTTCGTATTGTCAGTAAATCAGCTGCAAAAATTTCACACCCATCAGAGTTGTTTTGGAGTTGCACTCTGGCTTTACTTTGTCCTGTAGTAAATCTGGCCCTTGATATATACAGTAAACTGCAGTTATGTGCAAATCAGTATTTATTCATATTTCTGTGACCTTCATACAAGATCACCATAGAATGTCTTGTGCAACCTGAGATTAAGTGCTTTGTTCAAGGACACAGTAATAATGACTCATGGTTTGCACTTTGCCAGAATTGATGCAGCCTTCCAGTTCCTAGCCAAGAGCCTAATCCACCACACGCTGCACAAAGTGCAAGCAACTGTAGCACATTTGAGCAGCATCTGATTTTGACAGATTCTTTAAATTCAGAGGAAATTTCTGCACAGATGGAGCTTGGGGGTGTTAATTATTTCCCCAAATGCTCTTAGGTGGTTAAATGTGAAAGAATGTTTATTTTGGGGATGATTGAGCTTCTAGTTTAGCGATGAGTTCAGTTTCTTCATTTAGGAGTGATGCGGTGGAGTGGTTAAGGCTTTGGCTGTTGACCGCAGGTTGTTTGAACACCACCATTATGCCCTTGGGCATAATGCTTAACCCCATGTTGCTCCAGGCGGACTGTCCCAGTAGTAAGCTCACGGTACTATGATGACATTGGTGAGAAAGTCATGAAAATATTCCACTGGGTATACTGCACAATGTACAATGGTATGTTGTATATTTTTTTGATTTCGTTAAATATTTAAAATCAGGTCAAATAATTTCTGAAAAAAAGTCTTCTTAGGATTTTAATGAGTCAAATATGTATTTGATCCCCTATCAGTATGCAAGATTTCTGGCTCCCAGGTGTCTTTTATACAATTCATGAGCTGAGATTAGAAACACTCTCTGAAAGGGAGCACTCCTAATCTCAGTTTTTTACCAGTAGAAAAGATACCTGTCCACAGAAGCAATCAATCAATCAGATTCCAAACTCTCCACCATGGCCAAGATCAAAGAGATGTCCAGGGATGTCAGGGACAAGATTGCGGGCCTACACAAGGCTGGAATGGGCCACAAGACCAATGCCAAGAAGCTTGGTCAGAAAGTGACAACAGGAAAAAAAACACAAAATAACTGTCAATCCCCCTCAGTCTGGGGCTCTATACTAGAGGTCTGCGCGGGATAATTTTTTTAGTTTCGCTCCTGCCTGCTCCCACAAGGTTTTGTTCTGCACCCGACCACTCCTGCTGTGTATTCAGTCTTTATTCACCCGCTGCCCGCAAAAATGTAACGTTAGCTTGTGTGGATGCTACCGCACTACTTGATCAATAAAAGAGCTTTGCTTCTGAAAATGTTATGATTTGGAAAACAGCGACGCTACCCACACACTACTGAAAAATGTATTTAAACTAGTAGCGTCACTACTTGTAGCGATGCTACTGCCCATCACTGCCATTGAATATCTGAATGATTCAGAGGGGAACTGGGTGAAAGTGTTGTGGTCAGATGAGACCATAATCAAGCTCTTTGGCATCAACTCAACTTGCTGTGTTTGTAGAGGTAACTCTGCCTGACCCCAACAACACCATCCCCACCTTCAAACATGAAGGTGAAAACATTATGCTTTGGGGATGTTTTAATGCTAAGAGGACAGGACAACTACACTACTGGACCATGTACTGTCTGGGCATTGAAAATGGGTCATGGATGGGTATTCCAGCTTGACAATGACCCAAAAAGACATGGCCAAGGCAACAAAGAACTGTCTCAAGAAGAAGCACATTAAGGGTCCTGGAGTGGCCAAGCCAGTCTCCAGACCTTAATCCCCTATTCAATCTGTGGAGGGAGCTGAAGTTAGTTGCCAAACATCAGCATTGAAACCTTAATGACTTGGAGAGGGTCTGCAAAGAAGAGTAGGACAAAATCCCTCCTGAGATGTGTGCAAACCTGGTCGCCAACTAAAAGAAATGTCTGACCTCTGTGATTGTCAATAAGGGTTTTTGCACCAAGTACCAAGTCATGTTTTGTGAAATACTTATTTGACACATTAAAATGCAAATCAATTTATAACTTTTTTGAAATTTTTTTTCAAACTGAAACTTTTTTTTCTGTCTCTCACTGTTAAAAATAAACCTAAGATTAAAATTATAGACTGATAATTTCTCTGTCAGTGGGAAAACATACAAAATCAGCAAGGGATCAAATCATTTCTTTCCTTGTTGTATATTTTTAGTAACCCTACTGCCTAAACCACTGTATATAGATAATACAATTAATAATAAAATTCACTATCTACCCCACAATAAATCCTACTTTCAGAGTAATAAAAATTATGTCTGATACAGCTTAGCCTGAGATAGATTTAGCAAGAAAACGCAGAAAATATTGCTGTATGTGCTCAGTGAAAATAGAGCATTTTCAGAGAATGATGAATGGCTTGAAAAGGTTTTGTGAAAGCCCTTATATGGAGATAGTTTGGGCGTGCCTTATGCTAATGACTAACTGAAGCATGCACTCCCTCATTTACAATAATCTGTGTTCATCAATATCAGACTGATGAACAAATTTATGTGCGTGCACAGCTGTTGCAAAGCCAGCAGAAATTGTGCCCAAGCAGCTCTGTCTTGACCCAGTGTGTGTATAAATTAAATTCTTTATCAGTCTCAATACACTCTTTCTGTTTTTCAGGCAAATAAATTGCGCACCAAGACTTTAAAGAATACACTGAATCCAGTGTGGAACGAAACACTCATCTATCACGGCATCACGGCTGCTGACATGACCACCAAAACCCTCAGGTACTGTACTACCTCTGTTTCCCATGATCCTCACCAGCTTTAAGTATTTTTGGCTCTACTTGCACTTCCAATTCACCTTTGAACATATGGTTCTCTGTTAAATCCCATGAGTGTCTCCGTCCGACTTATTAATGACAATGAGAACATGTGTGAACTACATTTGTGTGTATGTGTGAATTTCATTACTTTGAGGTCAAGTAAACTCTGCAGAAGCATAGTGTCACATTGTGTATGTGTGTGTGTCTTCAACAGCATGTAGTGGACGTCTCTGTGGTTCAATAACACACAATAGCCTTAAGGTAACACCCACACTTGGACCTAACCTTCTGTGTAGAGGTACGCTACAATTTGAGCAATAAAACTCAGAGGACAGAACGAGATACGGGCAATTTCTCTAGAAATGTAATAGAAACTCTTGTGATCCACAGCTGGGAAACAAACCTAGCAGGAGCTCTCGCGGGATGAGAGAGAGGCAGAGATAAAGAGAGAGTGAAGCCGCTTGCTTTACTTGTTCCACTTTTTGGTTGAGAGCGTGAAAGATTCGAGTTTCATGCTGAAAGGGTTTTTAACTCAACCCCGATTTACCTCAGTGCTCAGATTGTTGCTTCTGCAGTATTCTGAGATATTTGCAGAAATTGTGAATTTTTAAACTGTGTTCATTTTAGATGAAAAAAATAAACAATTAGATGCATACATTTTGCCAAAACAGACGCGTGCCGATCTGTTTCTTGTGGTAAACATGGATTCTCGCCACTTGGAATCCCAAAGGATGAGTTTGATGCAATGATTCTTTCTGCTCTGTTACGCTCTGTGACCATCTTCCCGAAGAGCAGGTTGTCGGAGCCCAGGGCGTAGATGGAGTGTCACCACGGGCAGCGTCAGCACCTTGTCACAGTGACTGTGTCTGGGCTGTGACAGCTGGCCCATCTCAAATCTGGTTGCAGTTGTTCAGTGAAGGGTGAGACGAAAGGAATTCGTATGTGTTATCCAGTGCAAATAGTAATTCCATATTTACTGTATTTCCTTCCATGTGGCCCTTTGTCAATAAACTGCTTTATTATCGTCAGCTTGTCTTTTGTCATGTGAATGTCATTTCCCACATGAGAACAGTGAGTGGTGCTGGCAGACTATTGCTGGGGAACATTTTCTGAAGAATGGCTATGTTATCAATAGTGCTATTGTGCCATTATAGGAAAGTATCCTATGCTATTACTGAAGTCACCATTGTAACGGATGTCACTGAAGCTACCGTATGTGTGTTCATTGTTTATTAGTATGCAGTGTGAGTCGAGCTGTCTTTTAGGAGCTGACAAATTTGTGCCACATTTTAAAAACACCCTGACTCTGTGCCCTAACCAGATGTGACACTTTACGTCATTATTTTTCTACCCTCACTAAAAGTATGATGTAGTGATTCCTGCTGATCAGAAGTTTGATGTTTAATATACAGTTGTGGAGAAGGATTCTGACAAATTTGTAAAATTTTCAACAATTAAGGTGGAGGAATTAGTGGGATTAGAGAAATTATTTATCATAGTGAATAAAATGTGATGCATTTTCTAATTCTATTAATCCATTTATACATCCATCCATCCATCATTCTATCCTTTCATCCATCCATCCACCATTCGATCAACCCATCCACCCACCCACCCACTATTCTATCAGTCCATCCATCCATTATGTAATTAGTAAATCTATTCATCTTCCTGTCATTCTAGCTATCCATCCATCATTGTAGCTATCTGTCTGTCCGTCCGTCCATTCGTCCATCCATTGTCGTATTAATCAATCTATTCTTCATTTTGAAATTTTAGATATCCATCCACCATTCTTTCGTTCCATTCATCCTTCCGTACATCATTCTATCGGTTCATCCGTCCATCCACCATTCGGGCATCCATCCTTTCTCTTATTAGTCAATCTTTTTATCATTCTAACATTCTAGCTATCCAACCGTCTGTCTATCTATCATTCTATTTGTCAATCTGTCAATTCATCCATCCATTCATCCATCTACTTATTTATCTATCTTTATATCGGTCAGTCCATCCATTTATCCATCATTCTATCTTTCATTCTGTCTATCCATGCATCCATCAGTCCATTATTCTATTGGTCAATCTGTCCATTTGTCCATCCATTTATCTTTCTATTGGTTAATCCATTCATCCATCTATCCATCATTCTATTGGTCAATATATCCATAATTCTAACTGTCCATATGTCTATCCATTCATCTTTCTATCTGTCAGTCTATTCATAATTCTAGCTATCCATCCATCGTTTAATCAGTCTAGCTATCCTTCCGTCTGCCCATCTATTGTTTAGTCAGTCAGTATGTCCGTCCATCTATCTATGTATCCATCCATTCAAAATATTGAGCTATCAAATTCAGAAGAAACCTGTGGAGCTTTTTTTTGAAATACTGCGGGCACAGGTTCTGCGTGGGTCTGTCCATGACTCATCCGACTCACAGTTCAGTGCTGAATAAACACTGAATAGTACCTGTCTTTCAGATGTCCTGCATGCTGGTGACTTCCATATGCATGCAAACTCTCAACATAATCACTGTGACTGACATTAACAAGGAAAGCTCAACCCCACGAGTAATAAATAGCAGCTTCAGGAAGAACGGTCCCCTGGACAGGTTACAGGAAGAGAGCACCTGTTATCCACCTCTACACGAGTGTGTGTGTGAGCATATGTTTATGTGAGCATGTGTACACACCTGGCTGGAAGAAATGACTAATCAAGCCCTAGAAGGAAGTGAGAAGCCAACAAGATCATGATGTCAGTGTCATCTGCTTACGTGCAGCTTCTCGCGCACTTGCTCTTTGACACCCACATTAACACCTCAGCTCTTCCTCTCCTACATTTTGGTATTTGTCTCCTCATCCTGGTTTTCTGCCTCATATAGTCTTTACTCTGTTTTATATTTCTGTTACATCTCTGTCGCTGACATAAAAAAAAACATCTTGTCTTTTCTCACATTGTGCACTTTGCTTAAATTCCTGTTTTCTCGTTCTGGTTGTTGTTGCTGTTTTGTTCCCTTAATCTCCCTCTTTCTCAGTCAATACTAGAGATTGAACGATAAATGGTTTTCCAGCGTCCTAGAGCTGGGGATGAAAACACAGTAATCCATAGTTTTTTAGAATTGTTATATTGATGAAAAAGTAATATGCCATATTTATAATAGCATATTTTTAATATGTATTCATTAATATATATAAATATATATATATATTAACTACCTTTAATTGAGCATCCAGTCAGTAATTATGCCGATTTAAGTCTCTCATCATATTTCATAATGTTGTCCATACAGGATTAAGGACACAAACACTGTGAAAGGGGTTTGTTTTATGTCAGACATGAATGAAATTTATGATGCGGCTCAGTGAGTAAGTATTCTGGCAGATTCAGTGAATAATTCGTTTGAGTGATTTAAAGAAATGTATTTGCGGTTGTAGAGTCGTTTGACTTCTTAAAGTTTATTCATTTATTTAAAAAAACACTCAAAAGTGTCAATTCAGTAGTGTTTATTTAATGGCTTGCCATATGTTTTAGATTTCTCTAATACATAAAATAAGTAAGCTTGATCTGAGTTCAGGGAAAAGGAGTTTATTCAAGAAAGTCGTAGAAGTGTAGCATAGCCGTCTCCTGAGAGTTTCACCCCAAAGTGAGGTTTGTGTGACCTGTTCTTATACCCTGACATCAAAGGGCAATCAAACAAAGATGCTATCAGGACACAGTAGGCATTGTTTCATTGTATGAACATTTGAATAGTGAGGTGCAGTTACAATGTATAAACATCAGATGTTGATTTCGTCTAAGGAACACACAATCTTTCAGTAGTCAAATGTAATTAATCAAATAGACTCTTATGAATTATTTGTTCATGATTCAGACTTCAGTGGCTGCATTTTGTTTGTACATGTGCATCCGACAAGACAAGAGATTTATTTTCACTAACCATCACTTTGAAATCATCATCATTCAACTAACAAACAGAATCATTTATTTTGCTACCAAATAATGATGCATAAAATGCTTTAAAATTAATAGTGTGCCAGTTTTATACAGTTATTTAGATTTTCAGATTAGCTCAGTTTAATTTTAGAAGTCATTTTAACCTGAATCAATTTTGTAATATCACTAAAAAGGGATTTTAGTAATATTTACGTTCGGATTTAGGTGCTGTTGAACAGAATGATGTAAAGTGTTCATTTTTTCCATTATGTGATGAATTAATTAATCAAATAGACTTATGAATTATTTGTCCTTTTGAATGATTCAAAAACTTACTCTTCAGTTGTGGAGACTCATTAAAGTTGATTCATTTATTAAAAGAACTGGCTGAGAAGTGTCAATTCAAATTAATCAAAGAGACTCTCATGAATTATTCATTCATGAATCAGGCTGTGTTGGCTGCACTGTTTGTGTTTTTACATGTGCACCCAAAAAGACATTACAAGATATTAACTTTTTATTGTTGTTGGTGTTTTTGCCATAAGCAAGTCTTTTAAATCATTATAATTAATTCAGATTGCAAGCGCTCAACCCAGATACAGTGTCATTTGTTTTATTTTGTGATGCTTTAGATTTAATAGCTCTGCTACCAAATGAGTGAAACATTTTAAAATTAATAGTGTGACTATTTTTATAAAGTAATCATGTCTTGCAGATCGGCTCAGTTTAAATGCAGTTTGATTTAAATTGAAATTAGGTTGGATTTTAGAAATATTTAGGTGGTCAGGAAAATAATAACATAAGTGATTTAATGGTTCCAAAAGCTTTTATCAGCACGAATTAAATGGTCAAAAACAATATTACGACCAGCTGTAAGCCAATACCCACCTACTTCTCAGCTCACAGCCTCTGCTTCTTTTGACGTGTTCTCTCTATGGCTGTGCGTGCAACTCGCTTAACATGTTCTGTCTTGAGAGTTGAGCTAAAGAATTTTGAGTGCCATCTTTCTCTCTCTCTTGCAGGCTGTGTGTGTGTGATATGGATCGTTTAGGACGGAATGAGTTCATAGGTGAAGTCAGGGTGGCCCTCAAGAAACTCAAAGAGGGAGAGAGCAAGAAATACAACATGGGCCTCGAGAGAATTGCGCAGGTGTGTGAGTCATTGTGCCTGTTGTGAGGTTACGTCCATTGGAATTTGTACTATGCATAATTTAGTGTTTGGGTATTTGCTGTATTATTAATAACCTTTCTATGGACTTACAGACCCGGGAGGGTAACAGCCAGGCAGTGGATCCTGCGGCTCCTGTTGCAGAAGAGGAGGTAAAGATCCAATACTTTCCATCCCATATTTGAGACCTCTGCAAACTCTCTATTTACACTAAAACTGCCCTGAATGTAGAAAGCTATTTAGGGCACAACGAGGACAAAGCACCCGGGATAAAAGGACCTGATTTTTACTATCTCAAAACATCAATTAGCAACCAAAGCACTTTTCAGAACACTTGTTTTTCCACTTTGGACTGATAAACTGTCCTGGTCCATTAGGTTATCATATTCAGTAGCTCATGAGAATCTCTAATATTATATAATATTTTGAGAGTTTTATGATTTTTGACTTTACTAATATTGCATATGGTGTTCTCTAACTAAAAGTGTTTCTTAATTTTAGATTAGACTAGTTGAAATTCTCAAATATATTAAATGAACAGAAAAAACATTCTTTGCCCAAGGTATATACTCACACCTTTCAAAACTCTCAAATGCTTGATACAGGTTGTATTTATTTAATCAAAAATACAATAAGAACAATATTCAATATTGCTAAATGTTATTTCAATTCAAAATAGAATGTTATGCATTATACATGTCTTTTTTGTCACACGTTACTTGCTAAATAAGATAACAAATTTCTTCGCAAACTTTGTTGGTTAGTGTGGTTAGTGACTGTACTAATATAGTACCTGTTGTATGTATACTGTTCATGTACTAAAAGTAGTTCTCTAGTTTGAGTTAAGAGGTTAATGAAAGGCAAAAAATTTTAATTAAACAGAAAATTATAGATATTATACAAGTAAAAAGTAAATAAAAATACATTTTTACGCGAATTTTGTATTCCATCTGTACCGTACACAAAAAAAGGAGAACTACAAAAACAGTCATGTTGTTTTAAGGGGATGTTTAGCCTGGTTGTACCCTACTGACATATATTGTTTAATGTATTATTGATTGTTCTGAATATTGATAAATGGAACCAAGCCTGTCTCTGTTTTTCTAGCGTGGCCGTATCCTGGTCTCTCTGATGTACAACACAGAGAAAAGTTGTCTGGTTGTGGGAATTATTCGCTGTGCCCACCTGGCTGCCATGGATTCGAATGGGTACTCGGACCCTTTTGTCAAAATGTGAGTCTTTTGCTTTGTTTTTTCAGAGTAGCCGATAGTAAAGTTACAGGAATTGATAAAGAGGAGTGTAGGGGTCATATGTCTGGAATCCTCTAAGCCAAAAATAAAGTGGGAACTTTTAGTCCAAACGCCTGTTCATGCCAAGTTTTTGGCATTGCAAAAGCATAAAAATCCAGGCAGTAAGAATAAACAAGATCCAAAAAAGGGCTCTCCGGCTTTGTTTGCAGTATGCATCAAATAGTCATTGAACAGACTGTAACTGTTTTAGAAGTTTTAGATGAGACCCGTGGGTTTTTGTAATGATTGGAGCCTACAACCCCACACAAGTGGATCTAATGTTGTAATCAGTACCTCAAAGCACCAATGTTGTTCAAATAGAGTTAAAGCAAATTAGCAGATGAGTACAATCCCCAGGGCTCCTTTAGTGGAGCATGATTATCATTTTCACAGATTTTATTTAATTTTTACATTTATTATGATTAGAGAAACGAGTTTTAACAAGCATAATTTAGTTTGTCCTCTGAATCATTGCATAGCACAGCATCATGCGAATGCAAGTACATGTTATTGCGATATGACTCAATTCATTGGCTTTGCCCTCCTCCTAGTTAGCATCATGGATTTCATTTCAGGGTGATTTATTTCTCTCTATACCTCCGGTTGATCATAATTTATCCTCCTGTGGGTTCTTGCGAAGAGTAATTCAAAGTCCACCCACACAATAAGACATGAGGAGATTTTATTTAGAGGCATGGAGAATTAATGGGGCATAGAGATGGATGCAGAAAATCAAGAGGCACACGGAAAGTCCGAAAAAAACTCGGTCGTTGCTTTTTTTTTAGCCTTCGGTTTTCCATCACATGCTCTTTTATCATTTGCCATACCTCTTATTCTCGACACTATCCATGCCTCACTCTCTCACTCTCTCTCTCTCTCCGTACAAGGCTGATAAAGCATGCATAAATGTTCTACCACTCTCTTCCTGTCGATGGGGTCCTGTTCATTCTTATCTTGAATGTATTTTGATGTGTTGTGTGATGCAGAGGAGTTTTTCCGCTATCTGCTCTGAGAAGATAGGATTTCCTTGTTTATCGTGCCAGTTACAGGCACTGATGGGCTCACTGGAGCAGTGGAAATCTATTGTTAGAGAGTGGACTGCTATTATACAGCGGGATAGACTGCTGGGAGTGTTTCTGACAGCTGCTTTAGTGCTTGTTTAGGACTCGACTTGTCAATATAGTTTAGGATAAGCTGGAAATTTTGACTCCATCTCTCGTGACACGTGTGGCAGCATGGCTTATTTGGATGCTGGGATTGCTCGTGCATTGTGACCGCTGGACCAGATGTTATTTGGTTTTTTGTCCACTGAGGTTGATTCCAGTTATGGCTGGAATTTATTGAAGCAGTAAACTTATTTTATTAGACTGGATTTTCTGCATCAGTCACTCTTGTCTTTTTAATAGCAATAAAGGCTTTAGTTGTAATAATTTAATGCATTCTAAAAAAAAATGAAGCAAGATCATTGGAATACACCAATGATGTAAAAACCAAGTGTTTTCAGTGTCACAAATTAGCTAAAGTGAATAATTTCCATTTAAATATAAATTTATATATAAAAGCCATTTTAAAAGATGGCTAAATAGTGAAGCTCAAGAAAAAAAAGTAAAAATCCTTTTTTAAAAAAGAAAACAAAATACCATCCAATCAAATTTCCAATTTTATTGCAATTTTTAAATGTGACTGATTCATTTTTTTTTATTAATTTTAATTAATTAATTGTATTAGTTTTATTTTATATAAAAACAATTGCAAGAATTTAAATTAGAATAAAAGGCCTAAAAATCATAATTCTATGATTCTATTGATAAACTCCATGACAGCTTTGTTTTTCTTTCTTTTCTTACATTTCTGATATTGTATTTAAATTTGTGACAATTCTTTATTAAAAACAATGATCATTCAGAGAAAAAAAATAAAACATTATATTTCAATTTGAAATAATATCTAGAAATTTTACCAATAAACGACCACCTAATTATTTGAAACTTATTTGTTTGAAAATTTAAGGCATATTAATTGGCTTGTCATTTTAACCCATTCTAACAAGTCAAGTATTTCTCTTAATTTTGTTAAAATTCCATCTGTGTCGATCAGCTACTAACTCTCTCACATTGGCCTGGGGTCAGCAGACCATCGTTATTGCTGAGTGCCAGACTGGCTTAGTCTGTAATAGAGGGAACATGAAACTGGACACAAGTAGGGATTAACTGTTGAGGGGAACTGGGGGCCAATCAATACTGTAGTCATTCCATAGGGAGAAAGAGAGTAAAATCTTTAGATTTAGAGAGGGGCAGCTAGTGACTTTCACATGTTTTTTTTTCTGTTGAGATATTTTTCTCTGGCAACACATAGTGTCTGGTTTTAACCAAAGAAGCTTAGGCAGGGAGGCTTACCCACAACTCTCTATCTCTTCTCTCCTGTATGTGAATGTAATCACCATATCCAGGTTGCTAGAATTAAATCCATTTAATCAATGTGCTAAGGCAAGGCTACAGGCAATTTCAGAGAAATTCAGGAAAGGAATCGACACATCAGCTGTGTTCGAAACATCTCGAATGTAATTAACCGAGCAAATAATTTTTATACATAACCTTTCCGTTCAATAAAGTTATTTTTAGAGCAATCAGTGATTAGTTAATTATCTCCAGCAGAGATTATGTGCATGCAGAGGCAAACACTTCACAAATGTTGAAATTCGGATTATCTGATAATTGTTTTCGTTAAAGAGGTTTATTTTCCTGGGCTGCTAAGATAAAAAGGCTAAATTGATGACGTAAAAGTTGACGGGACACATTTGCAAGTCTTTTTGCTTTCAGTATTTGATGCATTTCCTAGCTGAACAAGATATTCAATGAGAAAAAACACTTTCATCATTTAGTACTAAACATGTAGTTAACTAAAACTATAATTGAAACCATAAAAAGTTAACTGAAAAAAAAATATGAACATTAATATAAACAAAATATAAAGAAATTGATCTAAAAATATACATTTCAAGTAGTGTCCAAGGTGATTTTCCTTTTTTTATTTAGTTTAACTAAAACTAAAACTGAAATAAAATTACTTAACACAAAAAAAAAGGTAAAAGCGCAACAGAATGGAAAATTGTCATGATATTCAGCTGGAGTTCCCTCAAGCTCCACCAGAGGGTACTCCAGTCAAACTAGAATCACACTCACAGACTCCATTTCCAATCATTCGTCTTACCTGGGACTGATCGCACACACCTGCACACAATTATCACATGCACAAACTCATTACACTCAGCATATAAGCCAGACTCTCACACCAGCCCAGATTTGTTCCGCCTGTCATTTCTGAGCGTTTTGTTATATCCTGTTGTTTTTCCCTTACTGACCTTGGACTGTTTATTTCCCCTTGTAATTGTTTGCTGTCTGCCCTAACCTTGTTCTCTCGGACCTCGGATGGTGATTGTCTGTAACATAGGAGGCTGAGGCAAGCGGATTCATTTGCAAAGCTTTATTTGAATAGTCGAACAGACAGTGTCAGAGGTAAATAGAGCAACAGAGGTAAAGCAAAGGTAGAGTCGGGGTACACAGGCTGAGTTTGAGACAGGCAGAGAAAAATCACAATCCAAGGGAAGGGGAACAAGGTCAGGGCAGGCAGCAAACAATTACAAGGGGAAATAAACAGTCGAAGGTCAGCAACGGAGAAACAACAGAATATAACAAAACACTCAGAAATGACAGGCAGAACAAATCTGAGTCTGGCTTATATGCTGAGTGTAATGAGTTGTGATAATTGTGTGCAGGTGTGTGTGATTAGTCCCAGGTGAGAGGCATGATGGGAAATGGAGTCTGTGAGTGTGATTCTGATTTGACTGGAGTTCAGGATGCAGGATCTGGATCGGTGATTTCACATAGAGCCGTATGTACTACACACAGCCGTTGTTTACTGACAAGCTGCGCAAAACCATGTTCATTATAAGCGTGGTTTTGCGCAGCTCGTCAGTGAACAACGGCTGTGTGTAGTAAATACGGCTCAATGTGAAATCACACACCTGATGGCATTTACCGCTGTTTACAGGACGGGCTTTATTGCCAAAACGCGCAACCATATTGGCCGTTTCGGATCGGTGCATCCCTAACTGGAGTACCCTCTGAACTCCAGCTGAATATCTTGACAAAAATATAAAAATAAAAACTATAACAGTGTCTCAGTAATGCTAAAATAACACTGACAATTTATTGGAGTCATTAGTTTAGTGAAATTAGTCATGGGTAGATGTTTTCAGAAGCCTTTAAAGATGCACATTTTCTTTGGAATAACATGCAAAAAATAATGAGAACAGGAATGTATTAAAATCAGGTCAATTCTGATCTATCGCAGCAGAAGCATCTGTCAATCTGTTGCTTTTGTAGCCAAACAAACATGCACATGCTAAACGCTAATCCAGCTGAGGCTAGCATTAAATGTCTGTTTTTAGCAAATCAGTTAGGGTGAACATCACAAAATAATTAATATTCATGATTCAAGTATGCCTGGCACAGAGCCGCTGACAGAAACTTCCTGAGGAGCGAAGACGCGAACAACAGCAGAGAAGAAAAGCCGTCTTTGACAAACGTATGCATTTTTCTATAGTCATATCGTAACTGTCACAACAATGGCGTGTCTGGAAAGTTCAGTTTTATGCTTTCAAGTACTTTCTCACATGAGTGTATCTGTGGCAACTAGGCATTTAAAACTAATGATATTTCTAATGTGTATTTAGAGAGGCTGATGAGATTTAGATATGCCCCCACTTTTCAGATTGTGTGTGTGTATGTAATGATTATGAATGAGACCCCGTAGAGTTCAGCTCTATTTTCATCTGGCCCTCGGCATCACCACATAATTAGAACAGACAAGGGAATGCAGATATTATTGCACATGCTCTAATTAATGTCATTACACGGGACACAATTTCAATAGTTCCGCTTTCATCTGAACTTGTTGCAACGGCGAGACATTTAGGATCGTATTCGAATGTTTATTCAGACACTTGGCATCGCGCACCGACTTCTTGAATATGCATTTTTCACTAATTGCAGAGACGATTAAGTCAAAATGTAATTAGTGACTAATTCACGGATACATGGATGCAGGTGCACATTAAAATTGAAGTGTGTAATTTTCTTGATGTTAAAATACTTTATCCTATCTCAGTGCGGAGTCATCTATAGCAGGTTGATTTCCAGGAAACATGTCAACATTGGAACTCTGTGGTGCTTAAAAAACATTTCTGTTTGTTTCAGTGATGAACACAGCAACATTAGCTCCAGTGGTGGTGTGAGTTAGAGACAGGACTGTCAGTTTGTCTCATTAAGTTATTTTTTATTATGTACTGTGTATATTTATTATGTGTATATATAAAGACACATACATACAGTATAATATTGAACAATATTTATATTTAGATATTTTATATTCTAATATCTAAATATATTTAATATATAAGCATAATATACATTTTTAAATATATACATGCATCTGTGTGTTTATATATACATAATAAATACGCAAAGTACACACACATATAGTATGTACACAAAAAAAAAATATTTGGATGCAATTAATTGTTGAACCGCACCAATTAATTTTTTACTAATTTATATTTAGAATTATTTTTTTTATTTATGCACTAAATTGATCAAAACAAAACAAAAATGTTTTCAGATAAATGCTGTTCTTTTGAACCTATTCATCAAAACTAAATATTATGCTTGTATATCAGTATTTTTACTTGTTTTATACTTGGTAAATTATTGTCTTGAAGTGTTTGTGTGTTTGATACATTTCAGGGTTTTGTGCTGCAACATCCTGTCTTGTCAAACCTTAAATAAAACTAAACTAAAACTAAAACTAAACTAAATATCATGGTTTCCATAAAAAATTAAGGCAGCACGACTATTTTTTTTTACCATTGATAATAATAAATCAGCATATCAGAACGATTTCTAAAGGATCATGTGACACTCAAGAATAATGCACAAGATTCAACTTGCCATCACAGGAATAAATAACATTTTAAAATATTAAAATAGAAAATTTACTATTTTTACTGTATTTTGGTCAAATAAATGCAGCCTTGGTGAGCATATAAGACTTTTAATTAAATACTATTAAACTGTTACTATTAAACCAAAACCAAATCTTATAGTATTGTACATTATCTTTTTAAGTATGCATGTGTGTAGTAATTAGTCATGTCGCCAATATCATGTGATGACAATCTTGTTTCCTCATTGGATAGTAAAGTGTCTATTGGTTACTTGTGACTCTGGATGGTAGCAGTATTCATACATTTTTCAATTAGTATTTTATGATAATATTTATAGAATATTTATCTGATGAATATCACATAACATATGTAGGGATGTAGGCACGCTTTTCATTTGATAATGTTTATTGGCACAGAAATTATGTTTACGTTTGGCAGAAAGCATTGCTTTCATGGGGTACTTCTCATAAGTTCAGGCATTCGCCCTTGAAATCAAAGCCATGACCTTCAGCTTTGCTACTCTTTGAGCTACAGGAATGATAATTACACACTAATTTTATGCTGCTTGCACTAATTACAAATGACACACTTCAGCTTTAATATATGTTAATATTATGTAAAATGATTTTTTTTCTTGTTTTACCATGCCTCTTATAAACTAAATTTGTTCTTTAAGAATAGAGAGTTAACATATTGAAAATGTCATTGTTATTCATCTGAATTTGCCCTCGCTACACAATGATTTCCAATACTCAAGACTGTCTCATTGTAGGCGTAAACATTCTGTCCATGCCAAATTTCCTCTTTCATTCAGGACTGACGGTTGTCATTGTAGACAGGCTATTCCAGTACGACAGTCATTCTTTTAATTACCCAGATGACGACAGTTGTCTCCTTAGGGTTAGATCTGAAGTGAGCCCTGTAGTATCAAGAATTACATTTCCTGCAGCTCTTCTTTAGAAGGACATTATGTGCCTCATGCTAAACGTAATAGCATCTAATATTATCTTGCTTAGCATCAGTCAGTTTTGCCATTTAAATCAGGTTTATCCTTCCCTGTAACTCTTTCAAGGTCTGACAAACTGTTGATGTCTTTGTCACAACTTTCCATAAAGATATGAAGAAAACAGCTGGAACATGTCCCATGTCCCACAACTGTCTTTTCATTGTGCCTGGGGTAGGCGAACACATCCAAAAATGTTGCAAATTTAAATGACGACCAATTAATATCCAACACTTATTACGGGACTTGTCAATAAAAAATTAATAGGATTACATTAAAAAGTCATTAGAAATGCAAAATCATCCTGTTAGTGACATAAAGCTTGTCACACTGAAATAAAACATCATTAATATTCTGATTAATATCCTGACATGTACCAGTAATTCAGTCAATTAATATCTAAAGATTAGCTAAATTTATATTGAATCAGCTCTCGGGAATCTATTATTAGTTTTAATAGTGTGTCATTAGTCCAGTGGTTATTATTCAGTGGTAAATCATATTTTGCACCAAACACACGCTGTGCTGTTAAATGATAATCCGTCAATATTATCCAACTGACATTTAATGGAAACTGACAGCGTGATTGCAAGTGTGTTATTGCTTTTATACACCAGTTTAATAAATAAGCTGATAAGAAACTAATTCAAGACACAGTAGTCACAGGATCGTTGTGTGTTAAACGCAGTTGTGTAGTACATCTTTCATGAATGATTAGTTCTTTTATATGAATCCCTGATGTTTGTGGAATAACAAGTTGTCTTGGAGATTGATTTGTTAATTTTGTTGTGACTGCGCATATGCAGCATCTTAAAAAGATGCTGTAGGGACTTGAAGTGAATTAATTTATTTTGCCCGTAACTTTCTTTGGCTGCATATATTTCACATTTAGAGATTTATGATCAATGATTGCATATTAAATGTGTTAGGGGGAATTTATCTATGAATAGAACCTTTTCATTTAAATGTAATGTTTTGAATGGTTCAGTCAATTGAATGACTCAGTAGCTAAAAGCACTTACTAATTTTACTACAGTGTTTATCTTTCTATGGCAGAAATAGTAACTAATACACAGTCCAAAATTCAACAAATGGGTCACTCATAAAATTTGATAATATATTAAACCTGATCATTTTATTTCGTTTATGTTTATGTATTCGTGTGTGTCTTTTTATATATACGTAATAAATACACAGTACACGCACATATTATGTTCGAAAAAAACCTTTATTTTGGATGCAATTAATCTCTGCCCAGCTCTAATATTTTATTTATATATATGTGTGTATATATATATATATATTTATATACGTTTTTATATTTTTTTTAAATAAATGTGCCATTTTCCAGTTAACTTTATTTAACATTATTTTTAGCCTTTTATATGAGGGATTTTTGTATTTGTATTAAATGCTCTGATCATTTTTTTGTTTATCATAACAGCAGATATTCATCAAATGACAGAGAAGAGCATCAAAAATAGCATATATTCAGAGGTGTTTTCGTCATTTAAAAGAGCTCATTTGTGTTTTGTAATTGCAGTTACTTGATTAGTTTAATTATTTTATTTAATCAGCCTCTAACAACACAGATGGCATGCAAATATACACCGGCATGATTAATTAGTGAATGTAATGTTGTTCAGCTTAATAAGTGTTATTTAAATGTATTTATTTGTGTGCTGTGAAACTGCTTCGGGTACGGGAAGCAGGTTTCGCAACTCTTCATGGATCCATGCAGTTGGCAATTTGTCTCTTGCATCATATCCCCATGTGATTTTTTTTATTTATTTTCACATCACACGTCTCTCTCCATCTCTCTCCTTGTAACATGTTGTGTAGGTTGATATCTCTCATGAATAATAAATGATCAGTCTTCCTGATTGGTAATCCACTGATGACTCCATAAGCCACAGACCTTGTGGATGCATCATCTGTCCTCCAACATACTCTCAATCCATTCAATCCATTCCTTCCATCCATACTCAATTAGAGATTATCATCTCTCAGTCTGTAATAGATTGAATGAATCACGCAGAACAACACCATCACCACATCACTATACAAGGTCTCTCTCTATTCTCTCTCTAGAATTCGTCATGCTCTAAAATGAGCTCTTAGACCCTTGTCTGTGCCTTTTTTCTGCCTTGTGTCGTGGATGTTTTGTGAGCTTGAGACAAACCGGGCTAATGATTTGCTTTGATGTTTTAGAAGTTATAAAAATTTTGCTGCAGAGCAATGATTCATTTCTGGATGTTTCTCTTTCTCTTGCTCTTTATCAGTGTTTTGCAGCCTGACATGGGAAAAAAGTCCAAATACAAAACCTCAGTGAAGAAGAAGACTCTAAACCCGGAGTTTAACGAGGTCAGCTATTCAAGCTAATAAAGGTGTGGTCACACGAAGCGCCACAATTAATTGAGATTATGGTTCTCGCAGTTCATTAAAAAATTAAAAATGCAAGTAGTAAGTCTACTTGCATTAAAATGTCTTTTACACAGTTGTTTGCAGTGGCACCATGCACAGACGAAAACAAAAGGCATTTAAAGGAGTCTATAGGCCTTAAAATGGAGTTTAATGCAGTCTTGATTATATTTTTAACCTAAATTAGTAATCGCAATAATAAATCAGGAGGAATGGCATAATTAGGATCATAATTAGGATTTTGTCATGCAGCCCTTTAGACTTTCAGCTCTCTTCAAATCCATTCATATTCATGTGAATGTGGGCGAGAGGGAACGCACACACAAGTGAAGTTTTATTCCTGGCTGCATACCAGATTCAGGTTTGATAAACTTTGACCTGTGAATTTCTAGTCACAGATTGATCTCGACTTAAAATGAAGAATGAAAACCTGATTTGCAATTTGTGGGAAAGTGTTGTAGGTGGTATATACTATATGACAAATAATAAATAAAGTTATGGTTTGTCTAAAGTGCAAATTTAAAATCTAAAATGTATTTTTCTTTGAAGTGTTACAAGCTTTAAGCGCACAAATAAGTTTCCTAAAACATTTTTAAAAAGTTTTGACTTGTACACACCTCCACTTCTCTATGTCACAGCATGGGCTTATTTTTAAAACACCTCCCAAATGTTTATGGATATTATATATTATCTATATATTAGAGTGTGTTCAACGCATTTAGGGAGGACGGACTCCTAAAACCTGACAGATTAGCCTATGCTGGCTGTGCACAGAGACTATAAAGTGAGGCAATTCCATCTCTGCAAGGACGGTCTGGTGCTTCTGGCTCACAACCTTTAAATAAATTATGTTTTCTTATTTAAAGAATCTGCTACTTACTATGCAAATGTAAGTTTTGAGCAGTTGAAGTGTAGTGCTTGTTTGTCATTTCTCTAATCACAAATGCAGACATGGTGTTATGTTTAGGATGCAACACAACATGTAAAAAGACAGTACTAAGTCATGATAATCAGTATTTATGTCTCCACTGTGTGCAACTAATGCGTTGTGTGTAATGTGTTTTAATGTTATGGTGTCATAGCGCCAAGACATGGCATCACGTTATTATAAGGGGTGTAATATTTCCATCAGACGCTTGAGTTATTTGACCGGACATGGGGTTTCAGGACCTCAGACCAGCTCTTTGTCTGTTACGGTGGACGGCAGAAGGGGAATGCCGTCTCCAAGCAGAGGATGGCCCACTGGAT
>JAUMHI010000046.1:4163285-4211294 GCA_032359435.1 Enteromius unitaeniatus
TCTGTTAATCTCTGCATGCTTCTGGTATCGCCGCTGAAACACTAGCCAAAACTGATCTTCCTGCAACAAACAGAAGATCACAAAGACTGTATAATTTTCAAGCAATTTGCTGAGTTCCTGCTGGAACTATTGTCAGTATTAATACATGTGACTCAATACAATTCTGAACAATATCCTGAACCTTGTTAAACTTTAACAAAAAAAGAAAATAAGAACTAGTTAGTCAAGTTCTAAATATGATAGTGAAGTATTATATAACTCATGCACAATATATTTGTCAAGTCATATGTCAGGAATAAACTGGACTTATTATTCACTGAATATCATGACATACAATCCAGATCATGTTTACGTGATGAGCAGTACATGTCTGATTCATGACCTAATCCTCTTTTCAGTGAATTAGTTGATCAAGTTCACAGAACTGGTCTGAAGTGGTTAAGAAAGTTCAAAATGTATCAAAAGGCAAGAACACATTTTGGTTTTAGGCTTTATGACAACTCTGATGAAATGTTTTGATCCATTTGAAATGTCGACTAGTCTGTGCGTGTGTGTGGTTAAGTTCACAAAGGCAAGTGAGGTGAACGGGATTTGTAGGAGTATGTGTCTCACCAGAGTTTGCTGTAGAGATATAGGGACGTCACGGCGTACCCTCTTGGGTTTGGCACAGTACGACTCCAAATGCTGGAGGTCACATCCACGCACACAACACTGCTCTACGATCCCTTTCCCACGAGAGCGGGGGCCACTGCCACGGGCTGCTCCAGGTTTGCCTAACCACCAACAGACACAGCAAAACGCTCTTAATGCCAGTTACATGCATGTGAGTTAGCTGCAAATATCAAAATATTGACAATATTGGGTCAACCAAGGCTATATATAATCATGTGGATCATGTGACACTAAATACTGGAGTAATAGCTGCTGAAAATTCACCTTGGCATCACAGGAATAAATAACTAATTAAAAATATATTCACATAGAAAACAGCTATTTTTAACTGTAATAATAATACATACTGTGTTTTAATCAATTAAAAAACGCATTTAGTTTATGTATCCCAGTGTTACAATTGATGCAATTAGATATTTTCACTTAGACCATATGCATGACAAGAAAAAATGAAAGAAAATGAAAAAAATGTGAGCGAAAAATGTCAAGGTGGCCTTGGATACGGAACAGGGTGAAAGGGCCTTAGTTAGCAGAAATAAAGATGTTGATATCAACAACTGCAAATCAGGAGTACATGTTGGTGTGGTGACTTATACTGTCATTTGTTACATGTTTAATATTCAAAACTACAATTTCATACTGCCTACAATAGCAGTCGGTTGCGGTTCGCTATTGGCTGGTTGATTTGCATCAACACCATAATGATAACAGCTTGACTTGATAACACTGTCTGTATCTTCAGGGCAAGGCCACTTTTAATGCACTGATATTAAGTGTTATGAATATGATATGATGTTATGAGTGAGCTTAATGATTTAGAGACATGCAAGTCACTGTGTCCCCACCAAATGGTACACGATAAGTAATTATGCCACGGGTTGTCCTGCTTTGACCCACACAAGCAGCAGAGGCATATCTGACAATACAGGACTTCAGACATGTAAGATAAAGTTTGTAGGTGACTCTCACCTCTGTAAAAGCCACGGTCTCCACACACAAACTCCAGGTCAGCGACTAGTTCTCGTCCACAGCGCGCTTTGGCAGCCTCGCCAGCGTCTGGCAGGATCAGGATGCAGTACAGGGAATAGAGGACACACACACTTCGCCAGCTGGGCACCTGCTACACCAGAAACAAACTCTCAGCCACCTGCACCTTATCAGACAGATACACTCCTTTTTGTCAAAGCAGTGGATACAATTCTTGACGAATGACGCTCTGAATATTTAGTTTTGCAAACCTTACTGATTTGAAAGTCCAGATAGCATTGCTATGCAAGATCCTTCAAATACATTTACACTCTTAAAAATAAAGGTTCAAGGTGATTCTCTAGAACCATTTTCATTCCACAATGTAGAACTTTTGAATAATCTGAAGAACAATTTTTTGTGTAATTGAAAGGTTCCACTGATGTTCAGGTTCATCAAAAGAGCTTTTATTTTAAGAGTGGACACAAAAAGCTGCTGACTCAGAAGATGACCTTTTGCAAAAGCTTAAACTGTTTCGACCTTTTGATATGATGGCGAGGATTGCAGATCTATATTTTTCTACATCCCACACGACAAATTGACGTCATAATAGCTCCCTGACATGCAAACCTGCATTGGAGGCAGTAATTGCTACTGACAAAAAGGTAATTTGACTCATCCATGGAAACTAGTCATTTAGCCCAAAAAAGGGTTTTTGACTAACTTTTGAGTCTAAACACCCCAAGATGAGATAAAACGCAGCATGAAATGGTCTTTGCTAGCCTAATTCTACACCCAGATAACATGCAACAGGTGTAAGAGTCCTTAGTTTGAAAGCCTGATCCTGGTGCCTCACATTTCAATATAGTTCTATGTAGTAAGTGCATGTGGAGTCTTACCTTGAGAAATCCTCGAAGCATCTGAAGGCGTCTGGCATGACAGGTAGGCATTCCGTCTGATGGCATGTCTTTTTTTTTCAAGGTTTGTTCTCTCGAAAGAGCTACTGACGTTCTTATTCTGGTGTGCTCTTATAGGAGGACCAGGAGGGGACGGGCCAACAGCACACACACACACACACACACACACACGGACACATCCTACCCTTCCTCTACACCTAATCTCAAAGTTTGTCTTTATTGGGGAGATGCATGAAACTACAAAAGAAATCTGATTATTAAACAACAACAAACCAAAACTGACACCCTAATATCTATCATTTTTAGCATAGCAATGTAAAAGTGATGCATTTATCTGATAATGTTCTGTTAGAAATCCTTCATTATGTGCAAGCGTATACAGCGTTGAACTGTCATCATTATCTTATATAACGTCGGTTTCGAGATTCTCTGCAGAATGACATTGAAATCCATCTTAAGAGTGACGACAGTGGAGGAAAAAGTTATCACGAGTATATCTCAGCAAGAAGCCGCTTAAGTGATTTTGGAGTGTGTAGGCTTCAGCTGAAATGATAAATGAAACAAAGATAGATGTAGCAACGCATTCAGAGCCAATCAGAGAGAACACACTTAGAGATAAAATAAAGACAAAACGTTATGTTAACAGTCAGACGTGTGGGTACATCATTAACTGGAGGTACTGCAATTGGTTTACGAAATGACTAATGCTCAAAATGTCATAAAACTGAGCATAGTATATTTCCCTTTTAGAAGCGAAAATTAAATTATAAAGTAAATCCAAACATATCTTGTGGCAACTGTGCAAAACCAAACGTTGCTGTTCACAAAATATTCACTGTATTTATTGCACAACCACATTATGCATATACATCTTTTTTGGCATAAATGTTTTATTTAAACGGCAATGTTTGTGCTATTAAATAATAAACAATTGAATAAACAAACCTCATCTTAAAGCGCTATTTTGTCATTTATTCATCCTCTAGATGAAACATCTTGAGGGCGAGTAAACGAAAAACCCTTTCTTTAAGCTTTAAAACATTCTGCTGTTCACATAAAAGGGTGCACTACTAACTTGTATACCTCCTATTATAACATCTTTGGCACAGTCTGATCCTCTAAATCTGATCCGTTGGCTTCGCGTTAATGATGCAGAGCGCTGCTTCCTTCTGTCTCAGCTGAGCTCGTAGGTGGTTGATTCTCTCCTCCTGGGCCAACTGTTCAAAATCAAATGCAAGACAGCTCTCAGCCCTGGGGAGCAATGCGCCCTCTAAACGCTCATTGTCATCCTCATGTGTCTCTCTTTCTCCTCCTGCTGCTGCTTCAGGCGGTTCTGAGACGAGAGAAGATGAGTGGATGATCTGTGGCTGCTGGAGGATATTGGGCTGGGAACTAGTCGTCTCCTGACCAGACTCCAGATCCTCGGGAGGCTTGGGTGGGCTATTCGGTGACCTGGACTCACCTTCCTGTGAAGGCAAAGGCAAGATTCATTAATAAACACGAAATCACAAAGAGACCACAGCACTAGTTACTGAATCACAGTTTTTAATGGATTTAAAGGTGCTGTAAGTGATTTCATTTAGAAAAATCAATGTTCTCCTAATCAAGTGGTCAATGTTTGGCTGATTAGCATGAACTAGTTAGTCCCGATTGGTAAATAATTACATTATCCTGAAAGTTTCTTTCTTTATTCACAGCCATTCAAAATTAGTCAAACACAAGGCATGCTGACAAAATGCAGATCAAATTACTGACGAGCAGAAAACATTTAACCAAGTTTCTTGGATAGTAAAAAAAAAAGTGGAACTGACAATGGCAACACGTTGTTTAGCTTTAAATGTCCATCTTCAAACTATAATAAAATTAAAGATTAAAACTTTACCTTTTGACACTCTTTGTCAGTACAGCATTTCTCAGGCGTTTCTTCAGAGTCTTTGAGCAGAAGTGGTGAAATCTGTATGTTAACATCAAGATCTCTGACTGGCGTCTGAACATCCTGTCTCTGTGGATTGGAAAGAGATCCATTAAAAATAGTTTTTCTTTCTAAACATTTAAAGCTAAGTAATGTAAAAAAAAAACATTGTTATGCATTAATTTATCTGACGAACAGTCCCTTCAGGATCATTTATGTAGAGGCGTAACAGCTCTGAATTTGTCATCGTGATCTAAAACACTAAAATCAATCTTTAGAGTGATGATGATCATAGACAAAGACGTTATTGTGAGCATATCTACAGAAGACAATATTGTCTCAGTTCATTCGAACAGTTTCAATGTTGTAAAGTTAGTGTCACTATCTAACTTATTTCATTTCAAATTTTCTTCTCTTCTGACAGGGTCAGTGCAGTTAAAAGGACAGCTCACCCCAAAATAAATATTCGGTCATTATTTACTCACTCTGAAGCTATTCCAAACCTGTATGTGTTTCTCTCTTCTGTCGAACACAAAGGTGCTGGTAACAGTCGCAAGTAGCTACTAACTTCCATAGAATACTGGGAAAAAAATACTATGGCTATCGTCAACTCTTGGGTTACCAATATTCTTCAAAATATGATTTTTGTGTTCAACAGAGAAACAAACTGTACATATTCAACTCCTTATGGGTGAGTAAATTATGATAAAGAATTGGATTTTGGGGTGAACTATCACTTTAAATGATGGTTACAAATATATATAAGTGCAAATCCCAACTGAAAATAACATAAAAAAGAATAAAACGAGGGAAATGTCCTACCTTACTCTGTTGTGGTCTGAGTGAAGTATCCAGGAGCAGTTGTACCTGACAGCTAGGTGTCTTTATTTGGGTCTGTTTACTAGGAGAAACAGGACACACACCTGAAGGTGCTCTTACTCGCCTGCAATGTGATTTCCTCACTGACAGGAAGATCTGGCCGTTATACACAATAATAGCGTTTTGCTGAACAGAATCCCTGATGCTGGGTAGAGATGCAACATCATTTCCCAGCTCAGAAAATTTTATTTTAGGCTTATGTGCTTTTAAAACCGTTCTTAAGACCTTAAAGGCAGAGACACTGGAACTCACAACAGGCAGCGAAAACTGGCCTGGAGTTATTTTGGAGATCAGTGGCCTCTGGCTCAGAGGGACTGGTTGTCTGTTGTCCTTGCTCACAGCCATTTCTTTTTCCCGTAGCTCAACCGGACAGATCCACGTCACTGTCTGTGGCATGTGTTTTTCTGTTCCATGTGGAAACAGAGCAACACTGATCTTCCTGGCTGTGGAGTTGGACAGAGACTGCAGAGGCATGTTTTTAACACATGCTTCCTTGGGAATGTAAACCACAATGTTCTCCATGCAAGACAGTCAGAAGAGTCTAAACCTGTAGGATTGGTGGAATAAAGCCTTCATATCGTTGCAAGCTGTTGTTTTATGTATGAGTATTTACTTTTCATCTGTGCATTTTTGTTTTCACGAAATACTTGGTGGCAAACTTAAACTAAACATCGTGGCATATAACGTTATACAAAAAAAAATAGAGATATGTTTGTTTTTTGTAAGACAGCGCTGTATTAATGTATGTTATTTGATCTGAAATGATTGTTACCAGGTTGAACTTCCTGGATTTATCGTTAAGAACAACGAGCTGACAAACGTATACAGGAAAAAAATACCAAACCAAACTAAAAACAAATGTTATGTACCTAAAATTGATCACTTGACTCGAAGTATAAGCTGTACATTTATGTCTTCACAGCACAATTTTAATTCACGCGGAGGTTTTCCACAAAAAAAAATAAACCAGTTTGTTTTTGAACATATGCAGCCAGGTTCAACCAGTCTCTGCACTTCCGGAGAAAACTTCCGGAGTTCGTTGTCAAAATAAAAGTCATTGTTCTAATTGTAACGTAATTCGAAGTAGAAAAAACGTATGGTTATTTTATTTTATTTATTTGTTTGTGAATATTTCATCATTGTGCAATTTACCAATTTATTCACTGGTTATTGTTAATAACTACATTAGCGTATCATAAGCGCAATCTGATGTCATCATCAAAACCTAAAATGTAAAACAAATAATTGAAGAAAAATAAGCAACACAAGAAATATAATTTAGAGGATTGTTAATATAGACTTATGTAATATAGATTTATGTTGGTTATTACAATGGGAGTTCCTCAGTGTGGCTCTTCCATTTAACTTTGTATTTACATTATTTTGTAAATAATACGTCGTTTAGATTATAATCGTATTATCATCTTATTCAAACGTTACAGTCGAACTATTAAAAAGCAAACATTCTAGAATAGTTAATAGGCTACGTTGGATTTTACACAAAGATGTGATGCAACAATGATTTTATTGCTGTCATGCTTGAAGGTAATCAGTCTCTGGCAGAGAAAGTGCACTGTTCTGTGACTCATAGAATAATGCAGTGTGCTGCATAAACTTATCATAAATCATGCAGATGTTTAATTACTTTGGATACAAGTTTAAAAGAGGAATAAAAGTTAAAGGACTCCACATGATCTTGTGTGTTTGAACACTTTCTATACCCATAAACATCACATTTTGAGCATACAAAGGCCAACAGTTCTGACTAATTTATATTTCCCGTCCAATAATTTCTGAATTTTGATTTTCTTATCTGACATATTATTTCGAAAAATACGTCAAATAGGAAAATAAGTTCAGTAAATCTTGCTGATTTGCTTCAACGGCATGAAAATGCATCATATAAAAATAATCGATACCGTCTCTTGATAGAAATATAAGTATAATATAAGTATAGATACAGTACTTTTTCTTCTGAACAGTGATTATGTGGTGCTTTCAGCAATAGGTGAGAGGCTTCGCCCATGTTTTTATCATTTCCAGCAAATATTCTAAGATTTTCCTCCAATGGTTAGATTTTATTTTATTTATGCTGCTGATATATGCTCTGTAATTTCATTTCTTTTTTAATTGGACATACACATCACACTCTAACACAGAAAACAGAGAGAGGGGCACGTGTGGAACCAATGAGAACATAGACACGGATTTTAACAACAGCAAACAAACAAACAAATACACATACATACAGACTTACGTCATACATACTTAGTTATATAAAGCTAAACGATGAAGTATCATAACTGGAGTATAGTAACTGTAGTATTAATCGTTGTAGTTTTAGCAGAAATATAACCACTATAATAATTGGAACAATAATGTTATTAACTAAAAGGCGAAAGGAGTAACCCCCAAATGAACATCTTTTTCTTATTTTCTTTTGTACACTTTCGTTAGGCTCACAGTCTTTAAAATCTTTAGTCAGAGTCCACGCCTACACACACATATGTAGATCCATCTCATCGTTTTGGGTATTTCTTTCGAGTGCAACATACAGTATGAGAACATAATCGGTCACTTTCATGCGGAGCGGGATTGTCTTTGGGTCACACAAGATACTGTAAAGAACCACTGGAACATTTTGAAGCAGTGAACCTGTGATAGTGATAGGAATAAGGATTAGGTACAGAAACGAGCGTTTCTCCGTCTGGCTGGCAGTCTCTGCCCTTCAGAGGCACGTCTCCAGGCTGTGCAGAGGGCTCGCGGGGCACGGGGAAGCGCTCGAGCCCAGGTAGACGCGGCTCTCGGCGGCGTTGTTGTTGCAGTTGAGGGTGACCGGCAGGCTCTGCTGCCTCAGCGGGCGAGACGGGTAGCGGGATCGCGGGGGCCTCTGGGGCGCCTGGGGCTGAGAGTGAGGGCCGGGGTGACGAAGCGCCACACGTACGTGGTTATGGTTGGAGCGTTCCGATTCGTCGTCCACGTCCGTCTCGTCGATCAGGGGGATGTTGTGGACCGAGTCTGTGATGATGAACTCCGGGTGCGCCTGGAAGTCATGAATGGAGTTCCGCGACTCGGGCCGCTCGATGCCGTCGTAGAGGGAGCTACGGAAAGCTTTCACCACCCGGATCTATACGTCAAGGGTGCGGGGTAGGAGATGTCAAAGGGAAGAAAATGAAGGGATCAAAGGGACAGAGAGGTGGAGAGAAGTTTAGTCCCCCTTTTGCACTACTCGCACACTTTCAGCTAGCTGAGCTGCGAGAGCTGAAAGTTTCACATCCATTAAGGCCTTTGGTGCAGTAGGCCTTTGAAAAAAAAGAAAACGTCACAGCCATTCTATAGGCCTCTATAGAATGAGGGCCAAAAACACTCATTGAAACCCAAGTTGTAATTACAAGAGGAAAAGGAAATCTCACACAAGACGGCAAAATAACGGAAGGATACCATAAATATTGTGAATATGATCTGTCAAAGCAGCCTTAGCCCCCTGTCTGCCTTTCTTTCAATGCAATTTCAGCTTTATTAATGATCATGATCAAAAACTTTTTTTTTACCTCATGAGTAGAAAGGCATGTCAAATTAGTGAGCATAAAAATTAACAGATTAAAAAAAAAAGAAAGAAAGAAAACAATTAAAGGCATGTATGTATGATGTAAGTTAAAAAACGGAATTACAACTTCCACTGTTGCCAGTTCAATACCAGGTGATTAAAATTCATGAAACACTCTAAGAAAACAAAAAACACATGCAAACGAACGACAGTGAAGACCAAGAAAACAATGATTTTGAAGGCACACACGCCACCATGTGGTACAAACACACACTTATACACAGCACACACACAGAAAACACACACAGAAAGTACACGGCTGTGCACAGAACGCACAAACACAAAAACATACAGGAAATAAAGACATGCGTATTCACATACTGTTGGTGTTGACAAATTCTGTAATACAGATTCAACAAGTCTTGAAAAAACAGATTCCATTAGTTACTGTAAGCATTATTTATTGATCTGACATCATCAGTTTTCTATTAGTTACATTTATGGGTTAATATTTGTAAGCCTCCACTTTCAATAAATCAAGGAAAAATAAATAAATAAATGAAACATAAAGCAAAGTATCTTTGATTATATTAGCTCATTCTAATACGAGGACATTTAGAAGATAGATCTTGATTGCCTTGTTTTTGTGGAAAGAAAAAAAAAACAAAAAGAAAAACTCTCTATGCCCTCAAAAGTATGAACACGTTAAATGGGACTTGTTTCCCATGCAACCATGCACAATAATTCAAGTTTCCTCTTCCCGTTCATGCATGGCATGCAAGTACACATTCAATAGGAAAAAGTATCCATAAAAACATTGATCAAAACGGTCCGTGTTACTTTTTCTGACATCCTCGTTCTTGTCATGTGTGATTATACAGCAGCCGTGGTGAAAATGCATCTTCTTGAAAAATCGCTTGTGACCATGCATGTCATACCATCACATTCATCGGCCGTAACTTTTTTTTCGTCTTTTTCCTGCTCTCTGCATTCTACATGCATAGCCAAACCACGTTTCGGGAATGACCACAAAGCAATGTGACTGACAGAGGGAGGGGACTTCACAACATGGACACAACAGCGCTTCTGCGGATTTGTTTTTCCAAAGAGCCATTCGTTTTGAGCTTCCTGCTTTTTTTTAATTTAAAGCTGTTTTCTTTGCTACGCAGCTCTGACTTTGTAAACTTTCGAGTATAAGGCCCAGAATTTGTAATGGTTATGATATCAAAGAGGAGAGAAAAAAAACATTGAATTAACTGCAGTGAGGAATCGGCTAGTCTTTTGTAATTCAGGCACTGGATGGAAAAACAGAAAAGGGATTGTGTTTGAATAGCTCCAAACACATCACATCAGAACTCCTCATGACAGACGGCAAGAGAAGGGAGGTGAAAGACAGACGCTTGAATGATGGAGGTCTAAACCTACAGCACAAATCATCTTCTTTTGTTGCGGTCTGATGGCCCAACAAAAGCTTTTGAGAAGCAGCCTCCTTGTGCAACATCAAGGCATGTCTACATTTGTTTGCGCAACTATAACAATCAAAAAATATACTGGATCTTTTCTTTCTGTGTTGGATTTTGTCTAAGATAGCACAAAAGGCTAAAGACGATGAAACGAGGACAAAGACAAAATAAATAAAAACAATATACTGGACAAGACTGACAGGACAGGACACTAAAAACCTATGTTGGAAAAAAAGGAGGACAAAATATATTTCAAATCTTTCAATGGTTCATAAATAAAAGGAACTGAAGATTAACATTAAAGGGGAAGTGATGATGAAACTGGGGGGGCATTCCAGCTGGGCTAATGCTCGGTGGTCTCTTTGAAGGGATTTGGAAACGCTAAGACGCAGCTGTTTTCTTTAGACCACAGAAAAGATCGCTTCTGGTACCTGGAGGGCAATGTTGATGTTATATTTGGTGCATTAAACCCTCATAAACAAATCAATGTCTGTGAGAATGACTCAAGAAAACTACAGCTGTTTAGTGACATAGCAGCAGATAGTAAGTGGTAGAAACTCAAGCAGCAACAATTAGCAGGTCACTTTCATTAGATGTGGCAGGTTATAACACGGAAACCTGTGAAGAGAGAAAGGAGAATCTGAACAAGGCTACAAAGACAGAGCACAAAAAAAAAAAAAAAACCCACGGCACACCGCAAGTACGCTTTTTGCCCTGAACAGGATAGAAAAACGTTAGCATTATCAATGCTAATATCCCTAACATGAAAATGGCAGCAGAAACCATTATGGGCTTATACTCGCAGGTTTACAACAGTCAACCTTTTGCTTTCATTGTTCCCATGTTGTCAAACCGATTAAACATCTCCACCTTAGTTTCTCAATTCGGATCGATCGCTGTTTGGCTCTTTCGAGTGAAATTCTGGTAGCCCTTCATGGCAACATTGATTTGAGGATGAATTATCAAGCAACGGGAGAATAAAAAAAAAGGCAACAAGAAAAAGAAAACCAGCCTTATCTTGGCTGCACCAAGCCAGAATTAAACGAGCAAGAAATAAGTTATGAGGTAGCAAGGAAGGAGAAAAGAAAGAAAGAAAGGCCACAAATGAATAAGCGAAACAAACTAAAAAAAGCACATGTAGAGAGATGAAGCAGATGCTCTGATGATAATCTGCTCTCTCGCACACACACACACACACACACACACACACACTCAACATTCAGCAGACTAGTTGCGTTTGAAGGCAGGCAACAATGCATGTGTGTGTGTATGCTAGCCATCTGAGTGCACGGGCTCTACGAGGTGCCGTTAACGGAATGTAAGGACTCACTCCCGGGGGCACCAGTTGCATTGGCAGTGGAGAGAACTACGTGAGAGGGAGTAGAATTATTGGTTACGTCATGGAGTTGGCTGAGCACTGAAGAGCGGCGTCTCACTGCACCCTGAAACGAACCACTTCTCTTGAAGGTACTCACTACCTCCATCTGCAGGAGAGAGAGAGAAGGACATCACACAGACAGGCGAATGAGCTTCATGAAATGAACAGGATGGGGCTTTAATCATTTGAGGGGGGTTTTGGGGAGGACCTGGCTTGCAGGAAAACAGCATTTCACAATAATTTGCCAATGTGTACGCCAATCAACCAGGATGTTTCTTCAACTATGAGCACTTCACTGATTATTTATTTTTATTACGTAAAACCATTTCAATTTTCTTTGTTATATAAAACATTAAAATTTGGGAACATTTTTTCTTTTTTTTTTATGTATAAATTGCATTATTTCACCCTTGAAAGACCCCAATTTTCAATTTTAAAATATAAAAATACATAATGAAAAATATTCAACTATTATCTTAAATACAAAGTGAAATAATTCCAATATTGTTAAATAAATATTACTTTTATTAAGTACATAAATGTTAAACCTTTTGCGATTACACAAATTATGCCTGTCCCTTAGTGGTGACATTATTTCTATAACAACCAACGTTTTTTCTAAGAAAAAAAGAAATGATACAATACTGAAAGCATGCATAAAATAATGAGAAATGTGTGACATGATGTGTGAATAAAACACAAAATAAAATATTTTTTTTAATATTACTTTATAAGCATTTCCAATGAAGCTTTAATTTTGTGTAATGATGTTTTTTTAAAAAAGGAAATCTATTTACAGTACATAAATTTGTATCTTAAAAATATTACAAAAAGGTTATTTTCACCGCAAAATCTTATCAAACATAAAATCATTTGAGATGTGGAAAATAACATGTAAACTTTCAGAAAGTAAGTGCAAAAGTGCCTATACTTGAAGAAACACGTAACACCTTAGTATAGGGACCAATTCTGACTATTAACTAGTTTTTTATTAGCATGACTATTATTGTTATATTGGCCGTTTATTAGTGTTTATAAAGCACATATACTTCATGACCATATTCTACATCCCAAATACTTAATAACTTAACTACCTTATGAACTAATAATAAGCAGCCAATTAAAAGGCCACCGAGGCCAAAGTTGTAGATAACGATTTGTCAATAGATAGAATTGGACCTTAAAATAAAGTGTGACAAAGAAACAATGTGTATACAAACCATGGTAATATTTATAAATTCAAAGAGGCCAATAATAGTTACCAAGGAGCAAACATAATACATGGAGACGCAGAGCAAAAGGGCTTAAAACTTATTAAAACAGCTTGATATAGCAGCAGAGAGAATAAAGGATGAAGTGAGAGAGAGAGAAGTTAAGATTTACAGCACAGAAAGCTTGTTACAATAATATTTCATTAATTTATAAAGGCTGGTGAAAAAAGAAAAATATGTTTGAGTTATGAGGAAAGTAAAGTTCGAGAAAAGTGCGCAAAACTAGAGCATGTGGCACAGAAGGCATTTGGTATATTTTAAGGCAGTATGTGTCTATGCGGAAACAGCTGTCCCTGTCGAAACAACACAAAAGCAACGTTAAACCAGACAGGACTAGGCAAGTACTGAAGGTCACCTGAGTCTGTATTCGGTTGAGTCCTCTGAACCACAAGATCTGTCCTCGTCTCAGCTCTCTCTCGGCATAGTCAATCTCATCCTCATCCTCAGCTAGATCCTCATCCATGATCTCATCTGGAGCCGGCCCATGGCCTGCTTCTTTCAGACACTTCAGCTGATGTGTTGGCACTGATGATATCACCTAGAGAGAAAACAATACTATGAAGCACAACTAAAGTTCATATTTCTGGTTTTAAGAGCATCAAGAATGGAAAAGCAGTGGATTGCAGGACTTACCTGTCCCCAGATCAGCTCTCCCATTCCCACAAACAGGCACCAAAGCCACTGCTCCACATTTAAGGGGGAGCAGCTGAAAGGTTTCCCACCAAACTGCACAATCACAATCTACAAATCACAAACATATAGAAGTGGAGTGGTTTACTTGAATCCATGTGTAAAGCACATACATGTGTATCAAATAGTCAAATGTTTATTTGAAATGTTGTTTCCATGTCTTTTTAGGTTCTTAGAGCTGCATCCTGTAAGTTTTGCCTCTTTGTCGCCATCAATGTTTGAAAACCTGGAATAGCAGTTCCTTGAGGAGTTATATTCCATGCATGGGGTTGTACTAACGGCACGGCTCCAGCGCGGATAAATCTAATGTTTTGAGGTGAATGTGTAGCTATCAGTCAGTGAATCCTGTAGTAAACAGTTTCAGCCTACATCTTGGAATATATGACCCAAATAAGAATTTTCACTGGATACTGTCATCATGAAAAAGTAAGTAACAAGTGTGCTTCGATTTATGTACAGTCTACTATAATCTCTTATTGTCACATCATTCGAATTCCATATTAAGAATTTCTTTTAACCCAAAAAGCAAAAGCAAACTAACCCTTCAAACTAAATTTGTGTAATCCCAGGCAAAGAAAATGGAAAATAATTTAATTTAATTCACATGTCTTTCATATAATCCTTTATGGATTACAATCCGCCATCAAAATCATTTTGAAATGTAATTATTCCTGCTGCTGTGAGAATAGGCTATAATTAAATGATGCACCACCTGCAGGATCCTCACATGCTATAGCCTAGTAGCTGGGACAACTTTATGTTTAGATGTGGTGTAATGGTTGAATTTCTGACAAAAACCTACCCGTACCACTCAAATTAGGGAAAAAAATATTATAAGTTAACCATTATGCATGGGGCGATAGTTTTGAACACTGGCTGGTTATGCTCAAATATATATATATATATATATATATATATATATATATATATATATATATATAAAAAAACGACCGCTTGCTTTAAGTACTTTTATCACACTATATTGTGTCCTTGCTTAATAATATTATCATATTAAAAAGATTTCTGAAGGATCATGTGACACTGAATACTGAAGTGATGATGATAAAATCATGTATGTAAAATCAAATATGTAAAATAAAAATACAAATAAATACATTTAAAAATATATGAAAAAACTTACTACTACAACAACGTACGGCAAAATTACAATTTTACTCAATTTTTGATTAAATAAAATCACAAGAGTAAGCATAAGAGACTTGAAAAAAACCTTTTGAACATTTGTGTATATAATCCGGAACACAAAAATGGCGAAAAAACATAATGGTCTAACTCCACAATTAAGTACTTCATAGGTCACAGTCTTTGAAACGTGCATCAGCAATGCATTTCCAACATTTATAATCTGTTTAGAAACAACTGTCAGAATTGACTTCGCACAGACTTTAAATAAGTGGAAATGGAAAGAATCTAGACATCTGCATCTAGAGATTTGTATGTGTTCACCTGTATTGCAAAGGTCCCCAGCACAATTGAACAGAAGATGGGGTTTGAAAAGATTCCATCAAATACGTTCCTCTCTCCATGGATTTTACGAGCATTGATCTCATTGAAGAGTTGCATGAGGACAAAGATGTTAAAGATGATGGTGTAATGCTCGGATGGAGGAGAGTGAAGTGGAGTGTTACGTCCACTGTCTATGTCAAAGATCTTCTCACCTGAGCAGAAAGTCAGGCAAAGATGACATGAGTATTGAACTGAAAACAATTAATTAAAACTATTTATTAATTACAATATATATTTTTTTTTAATACATAGTAATTATGATTCCTTGTGGATATCAGAAGACAACAGAGAAAATCAACAGTCAAATCCTTTGACTTGCACAAAGTACCGTACCTACAAAGAGCAGGGTGAAGATGATGATGAGCTGATAAACTGCATGGCCAAGGATGTTCTTCATCATGGTTCTGGATATGAGGGGGTTGTTTCGGCCGTAGGGCTTCCTTAGGAGCAACGCTTCGGTGGGCGGCTCTGTGGCAAGAGCCAGAGAAGCAAATGTGTCCATGATCAGATTGACCCACAGCATCTGCACAGCCTTAAGGGGTGAATCCTACACACACAAAAACAGACCAAATAAATAAAACCCAGTTTAAATGTCAGGTTGTATTAGTGCATACATACACTACCCTTCAAATGTTTCAGGTCAGTAAGAAGTTTAAAGTTTTGAAAGAAGTCTCTTAAGCCCACCAAAGCTGAATTTATGTGATCATGTGAATTTATGTAACCGTTTTTTTTTTTTTATTATTATTCCAGTATATTTTAAAATTGTAATTAATTCCAACCTGAAATAACATAAGCATTACTCAAGTCTTTAGTGTTATCCTTGAATACTCAGTAAAATACAGATTTGGTGCCCTTGAAAACTGTTGTGCTACTTTTTGTGCATTAAAGAAAAACAGTATTCATTTGATAAAGACATTTTTTGTATATGCATGTACCTGGGTGATACAGGCACCAGTGAAGGCTACTATGACAGCCACCACATTCACTGTGAGCTGAAACTGTAAGAACTTGGAGATGCTGTCATACACATTGCGTCCCCACATCACAGCCTTTACTATACTGGAGAAGTTATCATCTGTCAGGATGATGTCAGAGGCCTCCTTGGCCACATCTGTACCAGCAATACCCTATGCAAACAGAGAAATCAATTAGTATTTTTGATCATTCAGACATATTTAAATCTGGTATGTTTCAATTAAATAACAAAAACATTGAATTAAAAATTGTAAATTTTTTACACTTGGTGCATTCCCAATCGGTGAATACCAGTTGATATGCACTGTATCTCATATACAACTCAATACATCTTTATTGTCAACTATAGTTGAAATTTGTCTTTGACCACATCAGCAAAAAACCAAATACACATTCTAGAAAACACATAAAAACCATTCATACTGAATCACATAGCCTTTTGGTTAACAAATTCAATCGCAGGAGAATCCAATCGTACAAAGGATCTTTTATGAATATTTGTCTTTGCTCTGTGAATGGCTCTTCTTACCATTGCAAACCCCACATCAGCTTTCTTAAGAGCAGGTCCATCATTTGTGCCATCACCAGTGACTGCAACCACCTGCCTTTGCTCTACAACAGTGCTGTCTATGATCCCTGAACACAAGACACACACAAGAAAATAAATCCTAGAAGTTTATTCAAGAATCAAGACCAACATATCTGTAATGTAAAGATGGCCAAAATGGCTAGAAATCCATTTTCAACATCAGGAAGAGCTTGGTATCTCTACTCAAGTATAAATGCCCTCATATCACTTTACGGTACTGTAATGTATGTATGTGTTTATAAGGGAACTCCATTAAGGACATAATGGAAAGATAATTATCCCCACAGGAACATGAACTCAACCGAAGAAAAGACTCACCTTTGACTAGGGTGTGTTTGTCTGTAGGGGAGGAGCGAGCAAGAACTCTGAGCTTGGGCCAAATTTTGTCGATGCGCTCTTGCTCAATCTGCAAAAAAAAAAAAATAATAATAATAATCATCATCACATCACCACCATTACAAAGTTTGCAGTCTCTTGGATTTTTTACATGATCTCTCACAATAAAGTAAAACAGTAATATTATTACATGAATGTATCAATAATATATACATATAATAATAACAGGAAATATAGTGGAGATATTACTCAAAATTGTCATTACTCCAGTCTTCAATGTGACATGATCTTTCAGAAATGATTGTAATACGCTGATTTATATAGAGATAGTTCCTGCATAAGTTCTGTACATAACTACAAAACTTGGAAGCATACCTCTCCTTTCTCATTTCTGATTCGCCTGTTGAAGTCCTTCCCTTCTATACACAGGAAGTCGTCTCCAGGATGGATGATGCCACATTTGGCAGCGATGGCACGTGCAGTGTTTATATTGTCACCCGTCACCATGCGCACAGTGATGCCTGCTCGCTGGCACTTCCTGATGGCTTCTGGGACCTGATTAGAATTTTAATACGCAAATCAGGACAGACATAAATATCATAATTATGCCTTCTTATGATTAAGCATTTTCAGAAGTTATGTTCAGGGTAGGAGAGAGAGACAGACAACTAAGAGTACACAGACAGTAAATTGGTGTGTATACCTCAGGTCGAACAGGGTCTTCAATGCCGACCACTGTGATGCAGATAAGGTTGGAGACAATGTCCGTCTCATTTTCCCAGTCTGGCATGGGGTCAGCTGGGAGCTCCCGGTAAGCGATGCAAATTGTTCGAAGGCCATCGCATGCCATCGGTTCAATCACTTTCTTCACCATCTCATCTTTGTCCCGCGGCCTAAAAGCACGAGCCTCACCGTCACGGCCCAAGATGAACGAGCACCTAAGATGAAGGCAGAACTGTTTAATTCATTTATCTTTACAGTGTATTTTTTCTTTAACAAATGGCCAGTGAAATAAGATGCTTAAACTTCACAAAATGTTAATTATCAAAATTATCAAAATCACAACTAAGTATTATATTAAATAGTATGACTAGCATTTCAAAGTCAGAGATCAGTAATATGCAGTACTGTGCAAAAGTCTTAGGCCACTAGTATTTTGCCAAACAAAAAATGGTTTTAAGTCGGTTATTTTTTTATCTCTTGTGGTAGCCCGTCAATAATGTATGGAAATGTAAACTGATATTTCCAAACATTATTATGAGATTGTTGTCTGCACAAGGAGTCAGTGCAACAGCGAGTGCTCCACACAGAGATTTGATCATCATCATCCAGTCTCTCTGGAATGACATGAAGTAACAGAACAAACTGAGACAGAAGAAATACAGAAGAACTGTGGCAACGTCTCCAAGATGCTTAAAAAAAAAAAAACTGCAAAGCAACAGTACTGTTCAAAGTTTTAGACACTTGTGGCAAATGCTTGCCATAAATAGATTTAATTTATCAATTAACTGCTATTAACTAAATCAAATATTTTAATTTAATGTTCAATAGCCATTGCTCCAGTCTTCAATGCCACATAATGCATCAGAAATGAAGTTAATATGCTGATTTGCAAGAAACATTTTTTTGGTCATTAATGTTGAAAACAAACTGCAATACAACGGCTCTTTTTAGATTCTTTGATAATGTAGAAAAGCCTTTATTTGAAAACAAAATATCAATGTTTGTTACTTTTTGAGCAGGATCTCAGAGGCTCCTTTGCTGTACAAGCGGAAGCTTCCATCAGGCATCTGAATGACGGTGCTCATGGATTTTCTGACAGAATTAAAGGTGTACACTTTATAGAGCTTCTCTTCTGGGATCTGCTCCCTCACAGCTTGGTAGTCCTGCTTCAGGTCCAGCACGAGTCCCAGCAGAGAACATTCTGTCTTATTACCCACTTGTTTGGGCAGCCCACCTTCCTTATCTGCAGCCTGGGAGGAAGAGGTGAAAAGAGTGAGAGACAGAGTAAATAAAAGCACAAAACCACAGACATAAACTGTAGTGATATCACTGTAATGCATGGCCTCTCAAGGTTTAATGCAAAAGTTTAGTGCTAAAGTATATAGTTTTTAATAAAGTACTCTCACCATTATTTTGGAGGTGTAGGCGCAGTTCACGGATATAGAACTGCTGATGAGCTCGAGAGTCTTTGGGTTAATCTGGTCTGGTCTTGGGATGTCGCGGAAGTGCTGGTCCCCTACATAAATCTGCACTACTGTCATCCGGTTAGTGGTGAGGGTCCCCGTTTTATCTGAGCAAATTGCTGTGGCATTGCCCATAGTCTCACATGCATCCAAATGACGTACCAGGTTATTGTCCTTCATCATTTTCTATGGAAAGGCATTAATAGGAGGACCGTTAAAATGTGTGTGTGTGTGTGTGTGTATATAAATGACACTTCTGTAATGGTCTCAATGTTACAAAAACAGGTGCATTCTTTAACATCACTCAGAAAATACAAAAAAATTATTTTTGACTTACTTTTACGGAGTAGGCCAGGGATATGGTGACAGCCAGTGGCAAACCCTCTGGCACAGCCACCACCAGAACTGTAACTCCGATGATGAAGAATTTGACAAAGTACTGCACATAAATAGGTGTGCATTCTGTCATCCAGGCCTGTCCCTGAACGACAAACGTTTCAATCACGAAGTACAGCATCAGGATAATCACAGTGATGGCAGACATCACCAGACCTGAAATAAATCATGTAATTGCTTAGAAAAGTAATAGCTCAACTCTCCTCAAAGAGTCACACTATTTGAGATATCATGTTTTTTGAGATATCATGTTCACAATTAGAGACATTGCATGCATGTGGGACTCCTAAAACCAAAATATCAACTTTTTATAACCCACAATAGGAGTACTTTAAGGGTTAATGTACTAACTTAGGTTTTTTGAAAGTCTTAAATGCTTAACAAGAATGTAAAAAACGTATTATAGAGAGAACATTACCAATTAAAATATTTTTATGTGTTTTTCTATAATATTACTCCTTTGATGGCAAAGTTGTATTTTCAATAGGATTCATTGTAATGTATGTCAGAAATACTGCATCAAACAAAAACTTTTAAAAAACCCACTTGATAGTACCAAAAAAAAACTGAATGAAAGAGACTGTCCTTTTTCTTTACAAAATAATACTAATTTCTTTCAATAATTCATTTTAATTTCAATAATGTATCATTTTAATTGAAGAAGAAAAAATCCTACTGTCCACAACATTTTGAACAGTAGAGGTCAGGTAAAGCTCCTATCCCTAAAGCTGCAATCCATAACCTTTTGGCACTCTAGCGGTTAATAAACAGAACTGCGTGTGTCTTGTGGAAGAACATTGTAGCCAGAGCTACTTCTCTGTTAATGTCTATGATGAATCACGCAGATACTGGGCTACTCCACAGCGGTACTTACCTGAACCAGTCTAAATAGTCAAAATATAAACACTTATTATAGGTGTACTGTAGTGATTCAAGACAAGTCCAAAAACACAGTTTGGAAAACGGATTCATGGTGTACTCGCTTATTATAGAAATTGTGTCAAAACACCAAAAGGGTATGGACTGCAGCTTAAGTATGAGCACAAATAAGTTTGACGTAGCAAGCAAATACAATCAGAAGAACTTGTCCTAACTAACTTCAGACCTCCCCACCTGCTTTCCCGATTTGCACTGCTAGCTTGGTGAGTTTGCCCTGAAGAACTGATTTTTCCTTCTTGGGCACACTGGTTTTTTTCTTCTCTTTCTCCTCCACTTCCCCACCTTCTGCACTCTTCAAAGGCTGCATCTCCATGGCAACAGCCTCATCCTGTTTCTTAGCTATAGTGGGTGGAGACAAAGTGATCAGGCAAGCAGAATTATAGGTAACTGTTAGAAACAGCGAACTACACAGAATAGCAAACAACACTTTTGTGGTTTGGAGTATGTTGCATGCACATTATCTTTATTTGAACTAACTGACAAGATGTAAGACATTTTACAAAGTACATTAAACATGTTAATATCAAAAAATCATAATAAAGCCAGCAATCTGTGCAGTATGCCGTTTTTCATTCTGAAAACAGTTGATCATAATAATGGTTTTATCTCATCATGAATCAGTCTGAACATGCCTCTTAAAGTCATCATAACTCAATTCTAATTCAGTCTTGAAAGTCACCTTTATTCTGATTGTTCTCCAGGGTCCCGTCTTGTTTCCCTGTGAAGGTTAACGCAGACGTTTAAACAAAACAAATATCGTTTCTCCTGCTTGAGGTCAATGTAGCTGACATGAGAGAACAATAAAGTGCATGAGAAAGAAAACATAAAACATGGAGGGATAATATTTGACAGATATGGAGATTTAAAACCAGGATGTCTGTTCATGAGTCATCTCTCTATTGTGAATGTCACCTACCATTTATGATGTTGTGTTCTTTGGCTTCAACACTGGGGAACTGCGTGGATGAATTACTATTGACCTCTGATAGAATCGTTGGAAACAGAGGATAGGACAAAAACGAAGGTGGTATGTAAAGACATAAAACAAAACCTAAATGCTGAACACAAGCAATGAAAAATCAACTCAAATGAGTGAGCAAAATTTTCGAGCATTTCAATGCATTGAAATAGAATTGACCCAGACCATTAGACAACTTTGCATCTGGATAATTCTATGTGGGTATTCAAGCAAAATGGATTTTTCTTTTATGATGTGCATGTTTAATCATGCTCAGCTTTTAAACATTTATAAAAATACTTTTAAAGAACTGACAGACGCCAACCTTTCTTGCAGTCTTTCTTCTCTTCCTCCATCTCTCCAGCCCCCAAAAGGGTGAAGATGATTCCCGTTTGAGAGTTGACACCAACAGCAGTCACCACCATTTTCCCCGAGCCCTCCATTACATGAGTGCCTGAATATTGTGAAACACAGAGAATTTTTTTTTTTGCTGTAAGTATTTTCAACCATTTCTTCACAACTCTTCCCTACCCTAATCGAAAGACTCCACACTACAGTTTTCAATCTATTCTTTTTTAATACTAATTTAAATTAAAATAGCTTGTTGGCGCCATCTTGTGACTCAAAATGGCTAGCTACTGACTAAAGGACTTCAGTAATTATTTTAATAAATATTTTGAACATTAAAAACTTTTATAAATGACTAGAAGTTACATGTACCTGTTTGTACAAATAATGATTTCAAGGACTTTAAAGTGTCAAAAAAATGAATTTAGAACGCAAACTTAATCTTCAGGACTTTGCAATCTTAAAGTGAGGTTAAGAGAAAATAAAAGCCTATACTACATTATTTCATCAATGCCCAATCAAATGTATGAGTCATGTATAGCCTTGTTTAATGTATTGATGTTATTTGTTGTGCTCACACTAGCCCCTGCCCTTGTTCCATCCTAGGATTAGAATTAAAGCTGAAGTCTCTTCCATGGCCTTTCCTGTTAGTGTGTAATACAATTTAACCGAACCAGATTGCTTCTTTGTTCCTTGATTCAATGGACATTAATTCATGCTTTGTTTACCATTATTTTGTCTTATTACACGGCTCTCTGGAATGCTTGATTCTGATTGGTCAGTTCAGACATTTGCTATACAACTATACAAACAAAATACAAATAAATGTACTTAATGTGAAAATGTGTTACAATAAGAAAAAGTTTGTGGGTTGTTTTTAAGATTTTTGTGAGGTTTATGTATATTGCAAATGAGAGAAGATACAGAGAAAACAAAACTACTGATTAAGATAATTATTTTGTGCAGCATGCATTTCCTTCTTCACAACAGAGGCCTTCAAACATACATGTTGAGAAGAGATGAGTCTCCCATAATGACTGAGAAAATAATATGCACCCCTTGATGATTAATTGTACACGCTGATGAACGACAAAAAAGATGTTAATAAAACATCTTAAAAGTTCAGAAACATGCAGATCCTTATCGAGAAAGCATCTTAGGTTGGACCAGAGTTATTCCAAATTCATCCTGATAAATCAAAGCGCTTTTAAATTAAGAACCTCCTGCCTTCAAAACAAGTTTTCCCTCAGGCCATCCACCTCCTCAATGACCTTAAGAACTGACTGCACAGGCTGGAACTGATCCAGTACCGCTATACCTTAATCTACCATCTTAAACCATATGAGATCACATCCAATAATAAACAGTTTTTTATTTATTTAAACCTGGAAATAACCATAGAGGTTTAGGATTTTGAAATGCAAAATGATTAAGAAATATTTACTATTTCTAGGTTAATCATTAATCAAATAAATAACACTATCATTAAAATCTTCTGGCTCCTTATTTTTAAATGTTATTTATAGCAAAGCTTAATTTTTAGCAGCCAATGCTCCAGCATTTGTTTGTGACCCAAGACCACAAAACCAGTCAATAAGGGTAATTTGTTTTAAAATTGAGGTTATATATAATAAATATGCTTTCCATCGATGTATGATATGTTAGAATAGGAAAATATTTTTCCGGGATACAACTATTAGAGCATATTACTTATCAAAAAACTAATTTTGGTCTATTTATCGTAAGACATTTACTAAATATCTTCATGGAACATGATCTTTAATGCATATAAAACAATCTATAATTTTGACCCATACAGTGTATTTTTGGCTATTGCTACAAATACACCCGTACTACTTCTGATTGGTTTTGTGGTTTCAGTTTCTTACTGAGAATATAGGCAAATCAAGAAATGGTGATTTTGCATTGGACACTCAAGGAAATTAACGATGTTCAGATTTTTTTCCTGGTTACAAATTAGTATTCATTATTCTTTGTTAATGTCAATTTAGCTACGCGAGTCCACTCTAATCATATTACACATGCATTTTTTACATCAAATGTCTAAAAAGCATGTTATGTTTCCATAGATTCCGTTTTCCATTTTTCACACTTAATTACGTTGAGGTCGTGGGGTAACGCTGCGTGTGTGGCCAAGCGAAGAAACAGCTGTTGCTCTGGTGAACTGCGATCATTAGGAAGAAGTGGCAGAGCAGGTCTCTGGAGGGCCAAACACAAATCTGAGCCATTCTCCAGGAAGCAGAGATGAGGAGGAAGCTGATTAACCTGTTTATCAGACCTCAGGGACGTTCTCTCATTAAACCAGTCAATGAGATTTAGCCCAAGCACTGTACAACCTGAGTGTTAAAGTATTGACAGAATACTTTGCAAAATCCCTATCCTCCCAAACAGCAAATTGGTTTAATTCAGATGGATTGCAAGAGTGTCAGCCTAAACTAATTGACAGTGGTAATTCTGTGAAGCCTTACAGTATACTACACATGTGACATTATAAGTAAAGGGAATTGTGCCTCAGGAAATCAAGCAAACAAAACACCCTTTGCACGTTCAAGCCTGGATTTTTAACCACTAGTCTGTCCCAGCGCATCCTGAATCATCTGAATTCTCAAACAGATGGTGAATATCTTTCAGTATTTGTATGGTTTTGAATATCCAGAACTATTTATGTAAAAACACACACAAACATTCATCACAACCTACAGCCATATGGCCGACCCAGTCCACACAATCCCACGCAAATGCATGCAAACATATGTTCGCTTATATAACCTTTACTCCCTACCTGACAGCAGCATGGGATCCTTGTCGATGGATTTGCGTACGTGATCAGACTCTCCAGTGAGGGAGCTCTCATCGATCTTGAGGTCGTTCCCTTGGATGAGAACACCATCCGCAGGCAGGAGGTCGCCTAGGAGACCCCAGAGTGACAGCAACAGATCAATCTTACAAGCCCTTGAGTACTACTACCTTTAATGAGCACAATTACTAAATTAATTATTCAAAAGCGTCTTCACATCCTTTATTTTACGTAAAATATATATTATTAACATTTACATACATGCACAATTTAAGAAAGATTTAAAGAATTTTCTATATCAATGCTATAATAAATTTATTTTTATTTTTTGAATGCAAATTATAAATTTTATTTTTACAGACATAATTTATAATTTATATACATGCACAATTTCAACTCTAAGGATCTGCTATATGAATAAAACTAATATAGTAAACAGATTATACAATTATGAATACATTTATTTAAATTTTTGAATGCATTTATATATTTTAATGTTATATTTATATTAAGTGAAATTATATATATTATATTATATTATGTTAAGTGTAAGTTTGCTTTTAAATTTGTTTATAATTATACAACATAATAATAAGTGAAAATAAATTTTACTTAATCTTGTTTAAATTTAGTTACTTTTAGAAATTAGGAGTTCATAAAGAATTAAAAAAATTAAGAAATTAAGCAAGCAGCCCTTTTGTAGGGATCACAGAAACCAAGACTCATAAAGATTTGAAAGTTTTTAATAAAGGATAAAGTACGATGCTTTCATATAAGATGATTTGCGGAGCAAATTTTGAACTCTACTGACCATATTTGACCTGGGCAATATCCCCCACCACCATCTCAGCCACAGGGATCTGAATGACCGTGCCGTTCCGCACCACAGCGAAGCGCTGCTCCTGCTCGATACGGCTCTGCAGGCCACGGAACTGCTTCTCTTTGCTCCAGTCATTAAACGCTGTCACCAGCACCACGCAGAGCACCGAGAGCAGGATAGCTGCACCCTCGATCCAGCCCGCCTCCGCCTCTCCCTCGTCCTCTGCACTTGTACTCACATTACCACATGCTGGAGAGAAAGAGATGGAAAGGTAAAAATGTGTAGGAGGACAGCGAGTTTGAGTGTCTACTTGTAATCCTTTATATTCTTTTATCTATTCATTATCTCTCACTCCATTCCATTTATTCTTTGCTGTCCTAGGTATAAATGTGACTATACTTGCACTGGATTACTTTAAAAATGCATTCAAAAGATTTTAAATTAACAACACAAGAACATTTTAGGGATGAAACTCTGAAAATGTGTTCATAATATGTTACATAGCAGTGTTAATATTAGCAGAAGAAAGGTCACCAGACTGTTCAATTATTGAAATCTTAAAGTGGCTACGACATGAAGCATATCACGTTTTCCCTGAGCTTCTGATGAAAACCCAGAAATCCCTTTTATGGTCAGACTAACGTTTGCATTTTCGATCATTTGTCTTTTTTTTTCTTTCACTGAATACTTAGAGCCCTATTCACCTTCACCGTCCCCTCCTGGCGGCTGGTAAAAGGACAGTACGAGGGAAATCACGGCCGCTACTTCCAGGATTATAAGGGTAACATCCTGTAGAGCCTCCCACACAAGTTGAAGGAAGGTCTTGGGCTTCTTAGGAGGGATGAAGTTCATTCCAAACACTTGTTGACGTTTCTCCAGATCCGCAGGATTGTCCGATAATCCTTTTGGAGGAAAAGATGATGCTTAAAATTATTGTTGCCAATCAAATCTTACTAATCAGAATTCTATGAGACGTACATTGCTATATCAATATTAGGGTTGCAAAGGTATGAAGGATGAAGAATTTCCATGAATATACAAAAGGAGATTCAGAGAGAGAGAGAAAAATAAGGAAAGTTTCCAAAATTATTGAAACATTGCCAAAATTTACTGGAATTATTTTTTACCTTTTTGCAACCCTAAATATTATTAAAGTCAGTAACTACAGTGAAGTGTGCACAAACGGGATGTTTTACATACAGTGCAGAAACAGTCATCTTAAGATCATGTATACGGGTGTAAATGCACTGCAAAAAATTATCTTTTGGCTGAGATTTTATGTATTGTTTCCAGCCAAAATATTAAACATTTCTAAATCAGGAAGTATTTTCTTGTAAAATTTAGTCTTGTTTTCAGAAAAACAAGTGAAAATTAAAAAGTTTTTGCTGAAAACAAGCTGCCAGTGGGGTAAGCAAAATAATCTTGTTTTCTGTTTGAAATAAGATTATTTTGCTTACCCCATTGGTAGGTTATTTAGCTTGTTCTCAGCTAAAACCCACTTAATTTTGACTTTTTTTTCCTAAAAGCAATACAATATTTTTTACTTGTCTAGAAAGTCCTTCTTTGTTAAACAATTTCTAGATATTTTGGCTGGAAGCAAAACAAAAGCAGTATTTTTTTTTTGCAGTATGGTGCTTAAAAACCCTTAATTCATTTATTAAAGGATCTCTATGCAAATGGTTTTGAGAACTTCCTGGATGTTCATTAGTCATCACTCGATTCTTTTAGCACCAATCCCTGACCTCTTAGGGTGACAGGAAGGGAGGGGAGAGGACATGACAAGAGAACACAGGGCACAGATGGTTAAGTCAGTGTGTTTCGGATGCACCACAGGGTGTGATTTTTGGCAGCATAGCCCAGACAGACTGTCACGCTCTCTACATCCTCACCCTGCCAATCATCACCTGCTGCCCCTGGCAACCTCTCATCTCCAATCAGAGCTTCCCTTTCACTCACTGTAAAACCTAATTGAGTTACTCCAACGGCTTGTAGGAAATCATTTCCCTAACTCATTCCAATTGCCCCGATTAATTAATTCAATCTCTGTTCAACACAATATGCTCAAGTAAATTAAGACAACCGAGAAACACCAATGCAATCCCCTTTCGACGGACAACCAGAATTGAAAGACTTTTGCAGTACATCCAGCCCTTTCTCCTACCCTTTCATCTTTCCATCCATGCCCGTAAGCTTCTCTTTTTGTATCCCTGTCACGCTTTCTGAAGAGTGGTTTTTCAAAGAGCAGCATTAAAAGAGGAGAAAGCGCTTTACAATAAACTTAAAGCAACATCAATGCGGCTTCCAAATAGCGATGCAGGCAGACCGCATGACTTGGTCTGAAAGCAAGTGGTCAGAACAAGATGCGAATCAATGTGATTATCAGAGCGCAAAGTAGGATCATCTACCCAGAATAGCTGCTGCAATAAAAGATTCAGAGGAACATGATTATGTACATTAATTTGAAGGTTTAAATCTTAGCCAACCAAACTCTGCTCTCTTATTTAGTAAACTGTTTCTGGTCATTCCAAGCATGAAATAGGAATAGAAAATGCAAACAAGCACAGGATCCATCCTGATGTACTCAAATTATGAATGTAGATGTTATTATGCAACACTGCAGTAACATATGGCAGAAGAATACAAGAGCTTTAATATTTTCTTATGTTTTATGATACTATTTCAATAAGTTTTAAGAATAATAATAAAATAATAAAAATAAGTTTGAGTTTACATAATCTTAAGGGTTATTTAAATATTATTTATATACAACTACAGTATTTTAAAATTACCTTTTATTTCTATATTTCCAGTTTCTTTTTAAAATAATACGTTTTATGTGATTTGTATTAGTATTTGTTATTCTATATAGATTTTATTAATTTTTATTTGGTTTATATTTGGTACATTTAGTCCTTAAACTATTTCTAATTTATCAACCTAATCTATATTTTATTTCAGATGTATTTACAGTATTTTTTCGTTACTGAAAATTATTCATCAAAATTGGTATGCTACTTTGTTTAATCTATAAAGCTATACATTGTATATTATTTGTAAAAATGTGTTGGAACAATCAAGACATTTATCTAGATATGAATTAAGTCTACTATGATATTTGCATAAAGAAGATATACAGAAATACTATGAAAAAAATTGACTTTAATTTCCTAATACAAACACCAATGCAAAAACGAGATACTCTCATCTGATAACATGGACATGAAGGGATGTCAGGGATGTCTGCTTTCAAAGGCAGATAAAGGCACCTGGCATTTGGTATTCTTTCCATGAAGACAGGCTTGCTTTGAAAAACAGTGTTTGTGAATATAGGTGCATCTGAATTTACAGGATTGGTTCACTGCAAAAATAATTCTGTCGTCATTTACCCATCTTCATGTCATTCCAAACCTTTCTTTGGAAATCTTTCTTTTGCGATGTACAAAAAGAACAATCTTGAAGAGCTGAACTTGTTGCCATTTCCAATGCAATAACATTAAACGGGGACTGAAGCATGAACATATCATAAAAATGGTCCATACAACTTGTGCACTGCATTAAACATCTTATCAGTGAATAACGACTTAAATTTTGGTCCATTCCTGACACAAAACTACTGTGGAGCTACAGAAAACCTATATGAATATGTAATTTACATGACTAATGGACCGATTTTATGATACTTTTATGGTGCTTTTGCATCTTTTCTGATAAAAGCCTCAGTCCCCATAGGGACTAACTGCAAGGTACACAGCAATCAGTATAATTCTCCATTTGTGTTGCACGGAAGAAATAAAATCATACGGTTTTGAATGACCTGAGAGTAAGTAAATGACCACAACATTTTTATAATAGCTGAAAGTGTCTGTCTGTTTCAGGATGCACGCGTGATGTAATTAGCAGGTGACATGGACACGTCCAAACTAGTACTACTCACCATCTGCAGGTGAAGTCTTGAGTCTGTGACAGAGGGTCTCTGTGTCGGTGTAGTTCTCCTGGATCTTCTGCAGGGCCTCGGCTCCCCTGAGTTCCATTAATGAGCACAGATCCTCTACTGTCACCCCAAAATCTCCCTCATGCCCTCCTTTGTCCATCCCTGGCTTCTTAGGATGGAAGTCTACCGTGCTATTGCCCAGATCCCCCATGATGCTGTGTTGGTTGTGGAAGACTGGAAGCTTTTAGCGGATGCTATGAGCTAAAAGATGGGTACCTGGGAAAATGTGTGATCTCTTTTGACTTATTTATATTCCTCCTCACCTATTTCTAAGATGTTCTCTATGTAGTTCTCCATACTGAGACATGAATTGTGAGATTGTTTGGGGTTTTCTACTCTATGGTGTGGTAGCTGGGGTTCCCCTGAAATATCCCCCCATAAAGAAAAAGTCAGCAAGTAAAGTGGTAGCCATTGTGCCAATCCATCTCCATGAAGACCAAATGAAGCAAGTGTTACTGATTATTAAACAATAAAGGGGATCTAGTGACACAGGAATAACATTGGTACAAAACCTAAGGAACAAAAAAAGATGAATGTTAGAAGTGCACTGCTAAACTTTTGCTGAAACCAAAAACACAGCTTTGAAACGTCGAAATTAATAAATACATTAAGGATATATATATGTGTGTGTGTGTCACAAATAAAATAACACTTTTTGAGAAGAATGCAAATACGATATTATATGCTATATAACAGTTTTATTCGTTTATCATAGGCTAATCATCAATATCATAAAATAAAGTTTGAATGGTAAATCATATTAAGAAATTATTAATTATATATTTAAGCAGCAAACAATTACAAGACAGCAGAAATCGAAAAGGAAACAATTCAAAAACATCAAATCCTTAGTTTGGCTCGCAGGAGGTTTAATAAGAACAAATTATATGTAAAATAGCAGCATTAAAAACACATGCCAACTTTCCCCGCCATTTATGACAAAAACATTAAAGAGTAGAGTTTTTCATGTAACATCTGCCTTTATAAATGGACGTTTTGTCATATAGTTCAACGCGCTTTACCGTTATTGTATTTATCTTTTTAGGCGTCCACTTGTTCACCCAGCACTTACCCATTCATTTATGCACACTTCTCTTCATTGATTTCATTGCGAACGTAATTTGTTCCTAACACGTGGTTATTTATTAACCGTTCTGAAATGTGAAGGTGGCATTTCGCTCACAGAGGTGTCACAGGTGTAGGAAGTTTGGGGGAAACATGTATCCAAGCGTTCATCACGCACACCTACTGCAATTAAATGTTTGCATAATTTCCCGAGGACACTTGCTTCTTATCTAAACGCCTTTTGAAATACTCTCTCTTGATAAAAGCATCGCATGCGTGCCTCTCCCCAGCCCGTGTACTTCACAGTGCCGCCTCTCGACACAAAATCTGCCTTCACTCAGTCTGAGACGCCTGCGCATGCGCACATAAACACTTGCCCAATCCCACTGCAGAACAGATTTACGAAGGCAGCACTACCAGCCATCAGGCCTGCAATTTTGGATGACATTACAATCCGCTTGAGCTCTGCGCCTCCATTTCCCTGTTGTGGCACCAACTTTAGGTTACTGAACATTTAAACCTATAATCTGTGCGCCCCTCCGCGTCTTTTATTAAAAATAGCCAGAAGATTCCTCAATAAACACGCGCTTTTTAGACAATGATGCCATTTCCTGGTAACCTTCAGGAATCAGATGTTCACCTTGATGCACTGTACAGCTGCTCACATCTTATAAAAGTGCCTGTGGCATCCGTGTCATGATATCTCGTTTTAATCATAGCGAGCGGAAGGCTAAACAAATGTTTATTAAAAACACTTGGCGGGGATTAAAATGAAAGGCTGCAGACAGCAAGGTTACATCCATCCATCACCTGATTTTCAGCCTATCAGAAACTAGTCATTTGTTTCATGCATACAGGTATTTATAGCTAAATATGCAGATCTTAATTAAGTTTATGGCACGATAATGAAAAAGATTTAATATTTTAAGATAAATGTTGTCAAACATATAATTATAACACTGTTAGATTTGTTTTTTTATTATAGTAGGTTAATTTTATTTATACTAGGCATGATTTATTTATTCTGCATTTCTATTTGATTTCATGACGTTACAAACAATTGTTGAACAATCACTAATACCCCACCTTCTGATATAAAACACATCTATTGGTGAATTATATCAGCACAAACGTGCTGGGCATACTGTAGATGATGATAATAATTTCCATGCACGGCTCACCTACTGTAATCATCATAATAAAGCACTTTAATTATACATTAGCAGACGCTGGACTGCAACAAATAAACAAACCCAACACAAAACATACCCTGCTGACATCACAAGGCACTTGTGAACATTGTGAACAAATATATTCACTCACCGCGCAGGCCATGTTCCAAGGACATTCGAAAAAAGACAGGAAAAAACGGAATGATATCCAGTGATTTAGCCTCAAATCGTGCCCATCATGGAGAACACAAAAATGAAAGTCACATCATTTGACCTTTACGCTATTCCAAATGCAGATGATGCGCAACGGTGCAGAATTGAAATCAAATGAAGGGAGCAGGAGGCAGACGGTGGTGAGCACTTCATCTTATGCGGAAGAAAACCTGAATGATGCAGATGAGATTGTACCATGTCCGCATTAATTATTCGGTTTAAAACGGCGTGTTGTGCTGTCGGGAACGTAAAGAAGGCTCGTTTTAATCACATCGTTGCTGTTATTTTGGCGCTGATTGATAGAGTGATGGGTGAAGGAGAGATGTGGGTCTACATGCTGATGATGCCCGTTTGACGCGCATCTCTCGGTGATGGCAGCAGCAGCAGCAGCAGCAGCATCCCAGCGCTGGAGGACGGGAGATGGGGGAGGGGCGGGTCGAGATACAGGCCTCTCTCTCTCTCCGCAATCCCTTCTTTTTCCCGGTAAAAGACGAATTGTACTATGGCGAGGGATGGGTTTTTCATATTCGTAACCCGGGTTTTTGCCTTGGGAAGGTAACCAAGCAAGGTAACAACGCAACGTCAGCACCACTAATTAATATACATAAGCGGAACATTCGCCATTGGTTGGCTGTCACGAAACGTCAGCACGATGTACTTAATATTCATGAAGCAGCCATTCGGGATTGGACGATTACCACGCAGCCTCAGTGCAACCTTATTAATATTTATAAGATAGGTCTTAGTCATAGACTAAGTCACAGTGACTGCATAATATGATATGAACTGTATGTTAGCATATTAACGATACGCAACAACTAATAAAAGAAAAAAAAAATAGTAGCCTAAACACTAGACTGAACCCTAAGGTTAATGACCGAATATAATAGCAATTAAAATAATTTTAAAATAAAAGGCATTATTGTTGAATTTACTCTTTAATTCATTAACTTGAGAACGTGAAAGAACCTCGGTTAAATTAATATTCATTTCAATTTCAAAGTACTTTATAGTATAATACGATATTGCCAAAACGCCAAACGTCACACACACAGGCTTAATGGTTTTATGCTGTAGAAACTGTATATTCTACCAAGCCTACACCTAAACCTACCCCTTACAGGAAACTTTAGATATTCCATTCTGTGTGTTAAATTATCTGTATGTTTCATAAGCATGGGAACCATTAGTATTCATATCCTTATATAACGTAACGTGATAAATACCAGGGACACACACACACACACACACACACATTTTAATTTGAATTGCTGATTCAATACATTTCATAATTTACCCTGCACTGTTATTTAGTTGTTGTACTTTACATTTCATACTGATCATTTAGCTGTTTATTTTGCATTGCTGTTGTTTTACATTGCACAAATTTTATTTATTTATTTAGTCATATAGTAAAAAATACTACTGCAATTATAGAGCGGAGCAAAAATGTGGTAAAACATTGAGCATGTGCTCTCTGTGTCTCTATATTCTAGTCACTTACGATTATTAAATAAATAAGAATGACTTGTTGACACACACTTACGTACGTGTTCATGTCCTGTACTGTTAAGCTGCATCCAAGTAATATTAGTGACAATGTTGTCCCATCTAGTGGAGAAGAATGGCATAGCATCCAGCAACAGTCATATCCCATGTTGCTGCACAAGATATCTTGATTTCTGAAGCCATTTGTGATGAAAGTGATGAATCTCTTACAATGCAGATCAGAGCTGATGTCTAACATAAGAACTATATATATTAAAAGTGCCCTCTCACTCTGCTGATGCAAATAGAGCATTATAAAAGATCCTACTGGATTGAAGAAACGTTTTATATATATATATATGTGTGTGTGTGTGTGTGTGTGTGTGTGTGTGTGTGTGTGTGTGAATTTTAGCTTTTCAATAATTATATTTGCTTCTAAGAAAATTCTTCTTTGACTAGTCCCATATTCTGAAAGCTCTTCTTGATTGCACTCCTTTAAAAATCCTTGATTTCGAAGTGGAAGAATGTACTGTTTTCCATCACATGTGGTTTGGTTCCAAGCTTTGAATATTCCATACCTCTTCTCAAAGGCCTGTTTTAATGAGTTAGATTCAAATAAAGGTTTTAATGTGGCTGGAATGTGCTGTATGAAATCCGCTGACATAATCTGTTTGTGAGCCTACTTCTCCCTCTCTTTCTTTCATACACTAAAACACATGATTCAGATCAAGCCCCCTTTTGCGGCAAGGCTAAATAAACGCACAGAGGAAGTACAATCTTGGCCAAAGTTCAACCTCATGCTTTTCCCAGTCCGGTATCTATGCTAGTCACGTTTTTTAAAACAAAGAAAACTTAAGTAAAGGACTTTGCTTGCTCTTCTGCAAGGCTGCCTGCCGAATCAAGAAGAAGAGCTGCACTGTGAGGAAATTCTTTCACATTGTAAAACGTCTCTTCAGGGCATCGCCACAAACCAGGTGCAGTGTTTCATTTTACTAGTATGCATGCTTTCGATGTTCCTTTTTCAGAGCTGGGTAGATTACTTAGAAATTGTAATCCGTTCCTAATTCCTCATTACATGACAATAATTGTATCAGGCTACTTTTTAATTACTTTTAGATTACTTATAAGTCATTTATCACACTGATGATCCGTTACCATTGATATACCAATACAAAGAGTAAGTAATTTATAGCACGAAGTGCACCAAACATTATGTTACTCCAAGGTTTCCCAAACTGGAGTTTGTAACTGCAGGGGCTTCATGACTTTAATGAAAAGCTAATTATGAATGAAATGATAAAAATGGAATAGCAAAATAAGTCATTTTTAGAATTACATCAATCAATAAACACTTATACAAAAATAAAATACTTTTTTTACCTACGTGACATGAATCATGAACTTGCAAATGTGATACTTAATATTTATTTTAAAATCTCAGAGTCAAGTAGATATATCAGGTGTAATATGTTCAGATGAAAAAAAAAGTTTTGGAATACCTGCATTACATGTAAATAAAATATGATGCTAATTTGTGTAATAATAATTAAAAAATAATGCAATTGTGCATTCTTTGTGTTAGTGTTTACAAAACTATATTTTGAATAATCATCAATTTAACTGTTGTCTGAAGACAGTATTTTAGAATTACAAGTACTTAATTTTTTTAACCTGCTTACGTAATCTTTATTACAGCAGGTAATACATTTTAATAAAATAAAATGATTATATTAATTAATATAGAGAATAGAGACTATTGCACAGTGCCATTCAGAACAATGCACACTTGTAGTATTTCTTTTTTAAGTTACACAGTTTTAAACACAAATGTAAACACATTTGTGAAAAGTTTTTAACCAGAACACAAGTTTTGATCCTCAAGTCATTGGTATGCAAAAGTGTAATCTCAGATGAATAGCCTTTACATAACACATCTATTTAGCATACACGTCAGGGACATATATTTGTGTTAGTTAAATGATCACTGTACTTTAGTACCTTCCTTCGTTCCCACTGTGAACTATTAAATCTGTACTGAGATTGTGTAGTAGTGTTAGGTCAATGTGCAATGATTTTTTTCAGATAGGCTAAAGGGGGCAGCCTCTTCAAATGACAGATCTGAGAAAAAAATCATTTCAATACAATATTATCAAAAACATACTATACCATTTATTATGGCTTACAAAACAGCAAATTAACTTGATTTTGAACAACTAAGTAAATTTAAAAAATATATTTTATATACAGTATATATATATATTTAATACTTTTCCCAGTTCAAGAGGTCAAAACAACACTGAACCCATAATGTTATGTAGTTTATAAGCACAAACACTTTTTCAATTGGCCAAATTTTGATTATGACTGACTAATCTAAAACATATATTTTCAGACAATGTTGCTGCATCCCCAAATCATTGTCCTAGTTGCCTTCCTTTGGAGTGTCCCACCACTATCCCTGGCTGGGAAGATCCTGGTGTATCCAGTGGATGGAAGCCACTGGCTTAACATGGATATTTTGCTACGAGAGCTTCATCAGCGAGGTCACAAACTGACAGTTGTCCGTTCTGCCAACAGCTGGTATATCCCAGAAAAGACCACACACTATACATCCATCACCATCCATGTCAATCATCTCTCCCGCCTAGAGGACCCAGAGTACATGGCATCCTTTCTTAAGAGAAACATTGACATTCAAAGAGGGGAAGGATCTGTATGGTCATTCATAGCCCTGCACAAAGAAGTAATTAGTCTTTTAGAAGAGTCTCACAAGTCTTCTGCTGAGATGGTGAGGACCATTCTAGAAGATAAAAAGCTTGTTAAAACACTCAAAGAGTCCAAATATGATTTGATGCTGACTGATCCTGGTTTTGCAGGAGGGGTCATATTGGGCACATACTTGGTTCTACCAATGGTGTACAACGTACGATGGATAACAAACGCAGAAGGGCACTTTGCAATTGCACCCTCACCGCTTTCTTACATCCCAACTATCGGATCCAGGGTGACAGATAAAATGAGCTTTGCAAATAAAATGAAAAATTTCTTGCATTATGGAATCGGCCAATACATAGACCATTTGCTCACAAGGCCTCTTTATCAAGGAGTTATCAGCGAACACATAGACCCAAACACCAATGTGTACTCTCTGATCCAAGGAGCAGATCTGTGGCTCATGAGAGTCGATTTTGTATTCGAGTTCCCTCGTCCTACTATGCCCAATGTGGTCTACATTGGAGGCTTCCAGTGCAAACCATCCAAACCTCTACCAGATGAATTGGAGAAGTTTGTTGAGAGTTCTGGAGAGCATGGGGTGGTGATCATGTCTCTGGGTACTCTGCTTGGAAGCCTAGTTCCTGACATATCCGAAGTCGTCGCCTCCGCTTTTGCTCGCTTACCACAGAAGGTGATTTGGAGGCATGTAGGGGGAAAGCCATCAACGTTGGGGAACAATACACTAATAGTAGACTGGCTGCCTCAAAACGACCTCTTAGGCCATCCTAAAACTAAAGCTTTCGTCACTCACGGAGGAACAAATGGAATCTACGAGGCTATATACCATGGCGTTCCGATGCTTGGATTTCCACTAATCTTCGACCAGTTTGACAACATGATTCGCCTGGAAGCTAGAGGAGTGGCGAAAATGCTTGAAGTTGCAGCCCTGGATGTAGCTACACTTGAACAAGCCCTAAGGGACATCCTGGATGAAAATCAACCCTACCAGAAGAACATGCGCAGAATGTCAAGCCTGCATCGTGACAGTCCGCTCAAGCCAATGGACAGTGCTATCTTTTGGGTGGAATTTGCCATGAGGCATAAGGGTGCGGCGCACTTACGCACCGAGTCCCACAGGCTTCCTTGGTATTCCTACTACTGCATAGATGTTTTAATGCTAATAATGAGTTTGTTTACAGCAATCTGTCTGCTCTTGGTCTTGATGATCAGAGCATTGTTTAAAGTTTTGGTCAAGAAACGAAAATCCAAAAAAGAGTGAAGTCATGTATTTGGTGACACTAGTTCTTTTTTTGTTGTTGTTGTTAAAGGCTGATATCTTTATGGTGCTTAATGCACCACATCCAATGTGGAAAGGTTTTGTTAATTGGCATGCCCCTGTTAACCCCTGCTGGTAGATGCTTGAACAACTTCTTCTGGTAAAAAAAAAAAATGGTAATAATAGTTCATAATTTGACAAGCAACAATCGCAAATATACAGGCGCCTGTTTCAGTAAGGAGGTTCAACCAACTCGTTTTAGTGAGTTTAAACTTGAACTTGAGTTGACTTACCAAGAGATTAAAAGCTCTGAGTTTTGGGTTTCAGAACAGCTGATCTGAGTTAGGTCAATCAGAGTTAAGCGTGTACACCGCGACTATTAAAAGGCATTATCAATGGAGCGCAAATCTTTTTTTAAAAAGTTAACCATGGCAATATCTGAAAAAAAAAAAAAAGAGATCAGCAATTTTTTTCTCCAGCTGAACCTGATGTGCGTCAGTTTACATTTAAATTATTTAAATATTTAAGTATAATAAAAACTAAGTAATCACGTATTGACTTTTCACTTGAAAAGGTTTGGAGTTGGCCGTAATTTTGAAGTTATTTCAGATGAAATTGCATTAAATTACATAAAATAGGCTACTGCACAACAAATTTGACAAAACAAGAATGCATATAACCTGAACTTTATGTTCAGTGGAAATGTTTAATGTAAGATTCCCACTTTTACACACAATGATCAGTGTAAAATAACATTTCACAAATAGAGTTTTTAAAAGATTTAAAAGTGCACTTGTGTGTCTGTCTTTTTATTGATGAAGTGGTGAGGTAGATATAACCTTTAGAATGTAAACAGTACTAAAATTGTTTTAAAACAAGTAATAATCTCATTAATCTTGTTACAGTACATGTCCCTGTTAAAGGTGAGTGAATTTAACCTATTTATTTATTTTTTGCAGTAAGGTAAAACTCAAAACTATGCTATTGAATCCAATTGTAATTGTCATGTAGGTGCAATCCTTGCAGGAATTAAAAGAACATGTCAGCAGCGGAAAATGAAATTTAAAAACATAATTCAACCGGGTAAGGTTTGAGCATGTAATGTTTTTTCTTGTTTGTTTGTTTTTTACAAATACAGTGGCCTTACTTCGCATCCCCGATAATGAAAGCTTTCATTAGCAAAGAAACGTAAAGCTATAGTATCTGCTCGGATTTAAGGCGAGAAATACCACTTTAACTTTAAAAAAGGGGAGTAGACCGACAGAAAAGAGTTCACAGAGTAAGTTATCACAGTAACAGGCTTGACTTACCCTGCTTTCTCGAGTTTGACAAACCTGCCATATTGAAATGGAAAAACTGAGTTTTCACTTAACCTCCTTTCTGAAACAGGCCCCAGATGTATTAAAGTAGGACTGTTTGGGACCATGCCATCAGCCAAAATTTTGTTCATAGTGATCACCAATTAGATTTAAATGATTGGCTCAAAACCAGGCAGCATAAACAACAACACGATGCTACATATTCATCTACACGAGATGAATATGAATGTTATTGGATAACTTTGAGGTGATATCACATTGTATATTTCTACAGGATTGCAGTTTCTAAACTACTTTCCCAAAAGGTCCCTCTATCTGCCATGGTTTGAAAAAAAATTATTAATATTCTAAACTTTTGGTTGAGAATGTTACTAGGTAACTAGGCAGCTCCTACAAACAGGGCAATGTTTTGAGAACGCCACAGAGTCAGCGTTTACCGTTTTGGGGAAAATTAATATAAGAATGGCTAATTTGACATTTCTAACCCTAACCCTGAACAAGTAATGTGTTATTAACAAGATATATATATATATATATATATATATATATATAAATAAAACAATATATATATATTTTTTTTAAAAAAGGAACTGCAGCAGATTGTATTTTTCAGTTTGTTTTATTGATTTGTACAGACATTGAATGAACCAGCTTTCTATTTTGCACGTAAATATTTCACTTAACACAACCACCGGCATGGTCAACAAAAATAAAATTATTCAAAAATCAGAGTCATAATGCGACAGATGGCCGATGATGCCGAATGTCTCCTATATTTTGGAATGGTGTATTACTATATATGGTTACAATAGGTGAAATACTTGAGAGAGAGTAAAAAATAAAGTGCTCCGTCTTCATCTGTTCTACTGTGTCACTTTGAGAATACTCATCTCACCTCTCCAAAAAGTAGCAATCCCATTTCTTTCTCTATGAAAAACAAAGTATAAAAAGGTTAGAAATGTCTAGATATCTCAAATCTACAGACCACAGCTCAATTTTCACTGTGTGATATTTAAGGGGATCAATGTCATATACATGCAAGATATAAAGACAAACACTTGAACACAATCAATAGAACATGTAACCTATATAATAGATACCAGTCTGTAACTTTGTTTAGTTCCATTAGGAAAACATTACAAAATGCTTTTCTTCCTTCTGTATAATAATAATAATAATAATAATAATAATAGCAGTAATTGATCCACAGCTAACTTTTCTAAACGTCTGTTCCACTCACCCCACAAGTCACCAATTCTTTCAATATTTCAACAGCTTCATTATATCTTAACAGATGGAGAAGAGAATGAGGAAAAGAGAGTGAGAGATTAAAGAGAGAATGAATGTCTGGGAACAGCTTTGGTATTTTAAAAGTATAGCAAAAACTCAAGTCTCAAGTCAGTCAAATTATACATCTTCCTGCGATTGCATGTTGCTCAGGCGTTTTTCATTCCTTTCAGTCATGTTAAAACACAGGTTGCGCTTCAGGTTGGCACATTTTGTGTCATCTTTCAAGACATGTTGGACAGCGGTTACAGCAGATTTTTTTCAACATATAAACCCTGGCGTTTCTCAGGACACAATTGTGTGAATTCAAATGAGTGGAAATTATAAATATAGCACATTAAAAACTGCTGTTTAAGGAGCACCCCAAATTCATGAGACAAGAAAAAGGTTCAGCTTCTGACACGTGTGCTGCATTGTGAGATCACATTTCAAACTAGCCGTAACAGTACAAATCTTTTTTTTTTTTTTTTTTTTTTTTACTAGGACTCTCAGAACTTACAATTGTTTTATTGAACAAAAGTAGCCAATTCGTACCTTTGTGAAAATACAAAGCCTTAATCAAATAATGCTGTCACATGCATTTGAACTTTACAAAGGTATATCTCTGTATTATACCATTGACGCGCTACCCAGAAATTCAACCAATAAAAAACAATGAAGATTAATTTCAGAGCCAAGTTGGTCCAAACATGGATATTAATAGGCCTAGAGAGCCCAAATGTCTTAATCTTGTTGGAAAATTCGGGACAAAGAGCACATATTAAGTTGCATAATCAACAGTGAACATTTGCCACCGTTAGAAACCTAACCAAAAGAAAATTACACGGACATGCATGAAAACACAAACTGCAACAAAGCATACCATAAACCATTCTGTAAACCAATACTCCATGCTTCAGCATCTTCTTTGTGAATTTGCTGAAACCCACCCAATTGTGCAACAATTTCAGTGATGAAAAATGGAGAATGTGTTCTCTATAAAGTAGTCACAATTCCAAAGCGAAGTGCAGTGTTGCAGTGTGCAATGAAGATCTTGTGTGATTTAGATTCTGCTTATGCACTTTCACATCCAAAAAAATCCCCCAAATAAACATGGATGGCTAAACAACATTGACAGGGCAATTATTCCATAACGAAAAGAAGCAATGTGACGTTTTTAAAGGCAAATCAGTCAATCAAACCTTATGCAACCTGTCCTCTGTTAAACTTTGAGGCAAACACATTTTATTTAACCAAGAGACTTTCACTAAGAGCAAATGGTTGTGCAACAAGACTTAAATGGAAATGTAGCACAAAAAAGAAAAAAAACGAATTCACACAGCCCTAAAAACAAAAGCATTAGTGTCAATTACGCAGGAATAAAGACAAAAGAAACTAAATGCCTTCTTTGTCCGATGCTTCCCCCTTCATCTTTTATTTCCACAACTTGAGATACTCAAAATAAAACAGAAATAATGTAACTTTCCAGAACACTTTTACCACCTCTTTCCACCCACATTTGCTAAAGATGCAAATCCCGGCCTCTTGTAGGGTATCTTTCTTTTAAGAGTCACTTCCTCTCTGTTTACGTTCCTCACTCTTCTTCTTTCCCTCCACCCCTTGTAGCTATACCTTCTCATTAGTGTCCAATCTCTCATCAGGGTCTCTCTGAATTTCCTCCACTTACCGAGTCAGTCCCACCACTAGGACAAGGGACCCTCCCTTGTCCCCGTCCCTGCACCAGCACCACCTGCCACCAGGTTCCTCAACAGCTTCCTTCTGCCAGCTTGGTAGTCTTCCTCATCTACGTTTACCAGGAGCTTAATGGCCTCATGGCCCACAGCCTGCTTCAGAGAGTCCGTGATGAAAACGCCCTTCAGGGCTTCCAATAGTGAGCCGTTGATGTAGTCCCGCCAGAAGGCGTCCAGGTAGGTCAGCTCTGAGAACTTGATGTCACATATGATGGAACCCAGGTCACGGGATTTGAGGATGGTGTTGGCCTGGTTGAACCGCTCAAACTGCCTCTCCAGTGCCTCCTGCTTGTTGGAGAAGACGTTTCCTTGTAGAGCAGACTCATGCTGACAGTACTCTGCACGCACCCTCAGTCGTATGTCTGCCAGACAAGAAAGGGGGTTAAAAATGAAAATGGCTTCATGTCCACCGACAAAGGACACTGATTTAAGGAGTATTGTTTGTTAATGGTCATTTGCTCAAATGGCAAATCTAAGGAGAATAATGGCAAGTGCTGGCTAAAATGGACAGTTTTAATCTGAATGACTAGCTTTAAAGAAACTTTCAAAGAGGCTATCAAGATGTTCATAATATGAGATTTTAGAAACAAAGTGTTTTATTCAAGTCACTTTTATACGCAAAATGTTCAAAGGAGTGATGTCAGGTAGCCCGGTCCAAATGAGTTTAATCATTGCTTGAGTGTTTTTTTTTTTTTTGGTAAAATGGTGAGGTTATGACTCAATTAATGTGTCATCTCACAGCAACAAACCTTCTCCTTCTGAGCAACAAACTTGTGCGAGCATCTTTTTTTATTTCTTTAGCAGATTTGTTGTCTTACCACAGGTCTGTTTTTCTCTGCAGTCAGATGTCGTGTGAGATCTCTTCCTTTTCCTGCTCGGAGCGGGTGGGGTGGGTTTAGCACGGGGTGGGCATACCTGGGGTCCTGATGGAGGACAGCAGATCAATGGCTGGGGTCCTGAGAAACAGAACATTATTAAAATCACTACCGCAATACCTGGCTTGTAGTACAAGTATTTCCACTAGGGCTTAACACACAGAGCTGTAGTTCACTTACTAACCACGCAAAACCGTGTTCGTAACCATTAGCATTTTGTTGAAATTAAGTTTTGCAAGCGTTTTCTTTCATCAATTAAAGAAAAACAAAAGCAAAAACAAAACTCATGTACATTCTTTATTCAGAATTGTAAGTTGACCGTCCATTTTCCTGGATGTGTCCTGGCCAGGATTTCTATATTGCCTAAAATATTCTGATTTTGGCTTTGTTTGTGTTGTGCAGAACAAATGGTGTATGTGACAATGTATTCGCTATTTATAAATCCTGTCCAGAACGTGCCAAAAGAAAATGGGCACGTATGATCAGCCTAGGTAAAAGATCTTGTCTGTGTGTTGTTGGGTTGTTTTTTTTTTAAGAAAAGGTACATAGCAATCTTAACGATAAACAAAAGCGACAGAAACACCTGATTTCATAAATTATAACTTCCCTACTCAGAATTATGAACTTTTCAAGAGGACTTTATAGGACCATTAGTCACTGAATTAGACACGCCACTTTAAACAGAATACCCTGCCCTCTTCTAAGCATCCAGGCCATATACAAGCTGCACTGTAAAGTGCATCAAAAGGTCTGATTGGCTACTCAAGTAATTAGACCATTCGATAAGACTTTAGAATAGGGAACACATATTCACTGAAAATGAGTTTTCCCAGAACAAACTCCTAATTTACTGCTTATAAATGTTAGTAAGGTGGTTCAATTTAGGTATGGGGTAGGATTAAGGGATCTGAAATATGGTCATGCAGAATAAGGCATTAATATGTGGTTTATAAGTACTAATAAGGAGCGAATATGCTAGTAAAATGCAGGTAGTTAACAATAACATTTGTTCCTTAAAATAAAGTGTCAACTACCTTTCTAAAGTTTACAGAGTGACAAATGGTGGTATTCGGTAAGACAAACACCACAAAACCAAAATGTTTATGGCACAGATGTCTAAAGTAGCCACGCAGTACACACCTGTTCTTCTGTGAGGAGTTCCCTGCTGAGCTTCTCCGGCTCCTCTGGGAGAAACATAACGGACTGACGTCTCCTCCAAGTATTTATCCACTGGATCTGGGCACACTGAAAAATAATTTGCAACATGTTACATGTGCACATAGCAGAGTGATGAAACTGCAGCTTCACTGTACGTAATAATCACTTCTCAAAAGTGAAACTGACAAGATCACAAACCTGTCTGTCTCTTGCGCAACGTGACGTACGGCAGCAGGTCATGGCGAGTGATGATGCGGAGCAGCTGAAGAACATGCCGGAAGTTCGTCTCGTCACATCGCCCCTGGCGTTCCAGCGCGAGCAGGAAATCCCGCCCGCTCCGTATCCCTCCTCTCTCATACTCGTCAATAACGTCCACAAAAAGGAAGGACAGCACGCGTACGTCTCGGTGCGTCAGCTGCGCGCCCACGATATCAAACATGCGGTGAAGAGAGTAAAGCCCATACGCGTCATCCACAGCCTCCTCCGGCCACGGCTCCACCCGGCCTGACGCAGGTCTCCAAGATGAGGAGGAATTACTGCAGGACGCCGGAGCCAATCGGCTTAGAGAGAGCGCAAGAGAGTTACCATGAGCTGTTGCGGATGGGGACGCTGCGACCCAGCCTCTCCGAGGAGAGGAAAGCCCAGAGCGGGAATACGAGTCTATCGGGGAACGAGAAATGTGTTGCCTGCCCTGACTTGATGAAGAGTTCTGTGGCGAGAGGAGGGCAGGGTTGGCATTCCCATGCTGCTGTGAGGTCATCACTCTTCGCTAGGCGGATGACGGGTGAAGGAGATGGCGGAAGGCCCTGTCAGCAGTGTGATGCAGCTCCAACTGTGTCAACACACTCGGCCCACAACTCTCGCCTCCAACTTCACTCTAGAAGACAATAAAATTAATGTTCAAGCATTAGGTCACTGACAACACAGTATTATAGATGCGTATAACATACTGAATATTATATTGCCAAACATTACCACATGACCTGGGTTAATTTTACACTGTTTTTTAAAAAGATCTATTGCTCAACTGTTTCTTAGACTTAATGTCAGAGCTGAAATTGCTCAACCAAAACCTTGCATGTCATGTTTTCACACAACAACTACAGATAAAAATAATACACATTACGTATTCTGATTTCACATCTACATACGAAAAGACAGATTACATATTCTAATTTCTCATTAGAAACCATAATTATAATATATTGTCATTTCCCACCTACAAATAAATCAAATATTACAAATTCTAATATCAACAAAAATGCAAATTCTTGTATCACAACCACACACAATCATAGATTATAAGTATTCTGACACCACATCAACATTTAAAGTGTAAAGACTTTATAATCAAATATTACATATACGTTTTAAAAACATCTATATACACATATACATATATGATATAACACCTACATTTAAAATCATACCCATTATATATTCTGATATCAGATTAAATATATTAGTGCTTCTATTGAAGAACCTATCTGAGTTTAACCACTATAGAAAACGTGTATGTAATCCTGTCTAATAAATCTAATAAATGATGGTGAATAAAATATTTAGGAAGAGGAACCGTGGAGTTACTGACCTGGTTAGCCTACTAATTAACATCTAACGTTAACAGGTTTAAAAGAGAGAATACCAAAATAGCCTAAAGCATCAATCATCTGACTTGCACACCATGGCTTTAAAAACACTAACATATGTACTTTTTATATACAAGTTTAAAGACTAGAAACGACTAATGAATAAGCAGTTAGACATCACCAATCTCCTGAAATCTATCTGGACAGCTGTGTGTTAGCCTGATGCTTAGCATACACAAGGAGTGGCTGAAGAACACCGTAATCTTTTACAAAAACATATCATTGATTGTCAATATTTTATTGTGATCCCCTCTAATGCTTCTACATTCCTACGGAAACTTAAACGTTATTTTTATTGATATAAACTTCGCTTAGCAACTGACTGTTGGCTTGCTAACGTCAACAGCGTGTAGCCACACTGAATGTACACAACTGTCTTACCTCTTGGATTTCATGAATCACTTTACAGACACGGAGACTACGGACGTGGACTCTGCTCAGAACCGCGGCCTGGTGCTCATACATGTACAATAATCATGTGTGGGCACAATTCAAACGGTTTGGTGAAGCTTGGTAACGAGCCCATTTTTTGTTCCTCTACTAAAATGTAGGTACATCCGGGACATGAACACGCGTGGGGCAACATCCGGGGAATGTAGGAAACGCTTCGTCTTCACAGAAATAACAATAAACTCTAGCGGTGTGTAAAAAGGCTTTTTATGCGGTTAAGAATAAATGTACGCAATAAAAAAGTAAATCACAATAGGTGTTTGTATAAAATATAAATATTTCTTTTAAGGATAAAAAAAAACATAACACTGCATTGCCCCTTTACCTTCTGCAAAAATCACCATGGTAACCTTTTTTTTTTATTGATCGTACAAAAATATAAGCCTTTACAACAATAAAGTCCAGATTTTCACAGATTTTTTTTACATATCGAATACATCAAGTATGCTCTTTAAAAGTTGAGATGTCTTAACGGCTTTATGATTGTTGTGTATTGAAGTTAAATAGTCATAAAACATTTTTAAATCAATGGAAAATAGTCTACCATTTGGTACAGTTAACATACATTGAGATTTGTGTATGTGATATTTCCCCATTAACACAATCATTTTAACTGTGTTGTTCATTTCCAAGACTATTGGGCAATTGATGTCAAATAGACGTCAAATTAACATCAAAAATCTAGGTCAAAAATGAAAGTTAAATTTCAAACATTTATGTCAAAAATGCAGCAGCCGTGAGAGCTTCCAATTGATGTCAAAACACATGCAAACAGAAAAAAAACACATGCAAACAGAAAAAAACTAATGCAATCAGAAAAAAACACATGCAAACTGCAAATTCTCACAACGGAACCAAACACAGAGAAGCGCTGCAAACACATGAACACGCTGCAAATAGCAGGACCACAACGGAAATGTTTCAGGGGGACCTCAAAAAGTGATGAACCCATCTGGGACCTGATTATTGCTACATTTAAAATTGAACATACTACCCGACCGTTAAAAAGTGTGTTCTATTTAGTATGAATGTGGGTAGTATGAATGGAGTTCAGACGTACTATATCTGCCATATTGATGTTGTCACGTGTCATGCGTCGTCACAACAGCGTGGAAATTTTTACTTTCAACAAGTCATCTGTTTATTTAGATTGTGTAAAACGAGCGTTTTTAATTTAATTTAATTTTCTCCCCTACTGAATTTCGAATACTATGAATTTGGACATACTACTCGCCTCTGATACTGTTTTTTGCATATAGTAGGGAAGTAAGCGATTTCAGACGCAGCATCTTTGTGCAGTGGCTTTTGGTCAGAGCAGAGGTGTTGTCGCTGAACTAAAAGGGGAATTTTTTTGTGTTTATTTTAACAACCTGATCATACGGTCTTTTGGATATTATTAGACTAATCTGATGAATTACACACTTAACTGTGAAACATTATTTTACTGCTATGTTAGCAAGAGTTTGTCACTTTTTGAGGTGCCCCTGAAACTTTTCCATTGTGGTCCGTGCTATTTACAGCGCGTTTCTGTGTTTGTTTGCGTTGAGAGAATTTGTAGCACCTGTGTTGTCAAACTGATGAAGATATTTCTTAATGTGTTGCCGTTTTTTTCTGTTTGCGTGTGTTTTCTTAAGTTTGCTGTGCATTGAGCTCTCTCGGCCACCGTACAAAAAAAAAAAGCAAATCAAATTGACGTGAAATCCCAAATCATTCCTACATTTTTTATGTCAATTTGACATCACTTGTCCACTGGTCTTGTTTCTGGAAATGGACAACACAGTTAAAATGATTGTGTTAATGGGGAAATATCACATACACAAATCTAAATGTATGTTAACTGTACCAAATGGTAGACTATTTTCCATTGATTTAAAAATGTTTTATGATTATTTAACTTCAATAAAAAACAATAGTAAAGCTGTTAAGACATCTCAGCTTTTAAAGAGGATACTTGATGTATTCGATATGTAAATAATCTGTGAGAAATGTAAAAGAAAAACTGGACTTTATTGTTGTAAAGGCTTATATTTTTGT
>JAUMHI010000046.1:4211394-4223109 GCA_032359435.1 Enteromius unitaeniatus
ACAAAAATATAAGCCTTTACAACAATAAAGTCCAGTTTTTCTTTTACATTTCTCACAGATTATTTACATATCGAATATATCAAGTATCCTCTTTAAATGCTGAGATGTCTTAACTGCTTTACTTTTGTTTTGTATTGAAGTTTAATAATCATAAAACATTTTTAAATCAATGGAAAATTGTCTACCATTTGGTACAGTTAACATGCATTTAGATTTGTGTATGTGATATTTCCATTTCCAGAAACAAGACCATTATATCAGTTATAGTGACAAGCTTGTAAAAGAGGTCAAAAAGAAACAGAGAAACTTGGGACCAAAATAGTTTGGTTTAATTACAACTGTAGAATAAATGAGAAATTGTTTCTGATTCTTCTTTACAAATACAGCATAAGTGTGAGAACCCTTCTTACTAACTTACAAAAAAATCATTACATGGATAATATATGCACCGTTTTAAAATGAGACTTTGACTTTATAAGGAATTAGATTTTTATTCATACCACGGATTCTGAATCAAAATTGAGGGATTTCTTTAGGAGGCATACTTTTTACTTTGGTTAAAATGTTCCTGATATAAAAGTTATTGAATTCTTTGTCCTTTGTAGAAAGGTTCCCAGCTCTAAGACCTTGAAGAGAACCAACTGATTTATATCTTTTTTAATTTTTAACAAGATGAAGTAGATTTGAGGAAATACAATGAATTAATTTTATATATTCACTGAAAGATACATTTAATCCACTATTATTATTAAAATTATAATAATAATTTAATAATAATAGTAATTATAAAGATCTCCTGAATTATTTAATAAATCTGTAACAAAAATTAACCCTTTGTTATACCAGCCACCCCACAAAATGGGTTTGTATTTGATTAATATATATTGATTGTTCCAAATAACACATGAATGGACACATTTTAGAGTTTATAGTGATAATGCTGGGTGTACAAGTCTAGAGATTCCTTCAGCTTTAGAAATCAACACTCGACCATGAATAGATACATTTCTTTGAAGCCAGCAGTTGAAAATGTTTCTTGAATTTTGCAATCTTTGTGAAAATTTTTGTGTAATTCTCTCTGACACTGATTTACTAATTACAATACCCAAGTATTTAACTACCCATTTAAACTGTATCCCCCAATATATAGGAGTCATCTAAATGATGTACTGTACTGACATAATTGCACTTTATGTTAAATGAAACACTGCTTGAAATATTATTGTAAAATGTATGAAGTTATGTTCAACTGTATCAAAAGCCTTATAAAAGTCTAAAAACAAAATTAGAGCGTCCTCATTTACTAAATCCGAATAATCTAAAGGATCTAACATAAGTCTGATATTGTTTGAGATATGTCTCCCCTTCATAAATCCAGACTGGGTTATAGATATGATTTTCTCCAAACATTGGTTTTAATTTACTGGTGTAAATGGATGCTATTCATTTGTAATCCGAGTTAAGCAGCGTGATTGGGCGCCAGTTATCTAAATTCAGAATATCTTTATTAGGTTTTGGAAGTAATGTAATTACTCCCTGTTTCATTGACACTACAATAATTCTTTTAAATCTTCCCAAAACACTCTGTAAAACTCAAAAGGCAAACCATCAGGTCCTGGGCTTTTATTAAAAGTTTTTTTTTAAATAAGATCATCCAATGTAACCAGTTTCATAAAAAAATAATTCAAAATACAATGAGCTAATGCAACAAGGTAAATAAAAATGGGTTGATTTTAAACCCTCTATAAGCTTTTATAATCTTGATCATTTTGTTTAATTTCTTTCTCTCCACGTTTGGCTGGATTTGAAGTCAATAAAATCAAAACAGATTTTTTTGTTTTGTTTATTTTCAAGTTACACAAAAAAAAAAACACTTTTAGCAGATATACTGAAAGCTGTTGGTCTATTCTGATAAAACAGTCACCTGCAGCTTATTAGAAAAGTAGCAAATAACATGTTTTTGGTTACAACAAACATTTTTCTTTTTTTTCTTACCTATATAAAACATCTAATGTTCTGTGAACATGGAAATTATTAAATTAAATTAAAAATAAACAAAAAAAGAAAAGAAAAAATAAGTTACAAATGTCATTCAGAAACATCTGAATACCTTCACTTAACATTCAATGTACATTTGGACTACATTTCTGCTGAAAAAAGCAGGTATAAGCTGGCATAGGTTTTAGCTGGTGTATGGTCTTCCTGCATAACAGGCATTCTCACCTAAACCCAAATTCATTTTGAAACCAGCAAAATAGACCAGCTTGACAAGGCTAGGAGGCAAAACATAACCTGCAGGCATTCTGAAGAAAGTGAAGAACCACTGATCTACTACAGATCAGCGTAAAGAACCATTTTTCATGACATCAAACAGGAATCTGGTTTAATGTGTGTAAGAAATATCCTTAATCAAACATAATACATTATTCTCATGATAATCTGTCGTTCTTGCTATTCAGTAGGTTAACTCGATGGCACATGGGAGCTAAATAATTCTGTAGATTTGACACATTCCTTGTTTTTGGTCTTCCCCGGGATCTGTTAAAAGAAAGAAATCATGTCAAATTAGTCTAAATAAAATGTACAGAGCACAGAATGTCTTTACTGTTAAATTACACCTGATTCATGAACTCACCTGATTGCACATAGCTTTTCCGGAGCGTACAAATGTGGCAAAGTGTTCACAGTTGTGTGAGAAGAGTTTGTAGGTAAACTCTTTATCCAGTAAAGCATCTCGTCGTTTTCTCATTTCATCTTCAGGTGAAGGCTCGATTTCGTGCTGATCATTGCTCACTAAAACACAAGCTCCTTTTGGCACATTAACCTCAGACAGAAGCTGACGCCGTATCTTAGTTTCTCCAAGCAAAAGATCACCACAAACTGGGAAGATAGCCTGCAGACAATTACGAAACTTTTTCATCGCCTGAGATTCATCTGGAAAAAGGATATTTAGAATGAGACAGATTGTAAGACACAGGCAACCTGTGCAAAAAAGCATGCAATATTTCATAATAAAAACAAACCAAACCAAAAAAAATGTTGAGATGTTCTGGCAATATGCCCTCATATTGGGGCAAGCCGTTATCTGACTAGTGTGCTATATTGTGTAGTATAGCATGATTGTTGCGTTATAGAGTATTTATACTATTATTATGCTTACCTGCAACAGCAAAGTGAACGACGTATCCATCTCCGTCATAGACGCCCCAGTGCGAGTAGCCAATAGGGTACGAGAACTGGATCAAATCCCCGAACTGCGCGGTGGATACAACCTGCTTAACCTGCGCGTGATAGTTTTACTAAGTTAAGATTACACCTGATCACATCTGTTACAGGTTTTAAAACAAGTTTGACAACATATGACGGCTGCATTCTTTAATGACGTTGTTTATAACCGATTTATATCACTTTCTGGCAAAATATTAATCGCAGTTGATAGCTTATCCTTTAGGCATATTATACAACGCTATTCTAATGAACTAGTTGTAAAACAGAACGTTTTCTGAGATATGTCTAATAGCACGTCGTTTGAATTTGCAGTCTTTACTCCCAAATTGACTTGAAATGTAGGCTGGTGTTGAAATATTAATTTCTGTCGTACGCATTCAGTTAATTCTGTAAATATTTGTAGACTTGCCTGCTCTTCGTAATCCATCTCTCGCGTTGTTTTAGTCGTTAAGAGTAGAAACTATAAGCAAAAGGATTTAAATAACTCTGCCAAGCCTTGTAGGCGTGGACTAGCAGAAGGACTTGTTTGTGAACTTGAAGGCGTTTTTTTTTTTTGTTGGTAGGCTACCTTTACATCTCCTGCCACCTCTGGAAGGTTATCATTATTTCTACTGAATGCATTTAGGATCTTGACTTTAAAGTTAGAAAAAAATAACCTGTCACATTTAATGTTGGCAGTCTTGTGATGGCATGATAAACATCCACAACACAATCCACTTTATTACAGTAATAATTACCATGATGAATGAGTGACAATCAGCCGTCCAGAATGACAAACTGTGAATTTATCTCAATATTTAAAGATGCAACCCATGGAAACTAAGCAAATGAAGCTATTAATAGACATCTCAAGGAATCATCAATGCTGTATGTCAACTTAATTAAACAGAAAGGCATTTTGTGGAGTATATATTCATTAAAGTCAGCAGGGAATTACACACATCTATATTCAGTTTTAAATAGACCGGTTGGACTTTGACTTCCGTTTAAATGAAGTCCATGTATCTTCTGAATTACGCCTCCATGAAAATGTTTATTCATCTTCTTCTTCCAATATCTTGATTTAAACAAATTATGGGCGTTTTCCTCTTGATCTCCTCCTGGATTGGTTTTGTGCATATTTTTTTTATTTCTTGTGGTTGCCAAACTGTACAGCCATTTGGTCACTGACACAGCGGAACGTAGAGGGCTGCACCTCCCAATACCTGATTGGGTTGTCAAAGAGGCTGATGCCATTGTAGAACACCCTCTTCACTCCAAAACCCGTAGGGCAGAAGTCATCCACTCCAACATTAGTGATGTTGTTTGAATGGAGGTAGACAACCTGTAATGAAAGTGTGGTTTAGTTTATTTAATATAAATGAACTGGAATTAGTAGGATTATGTACATAAGCACACCTGCAGGTACTTCAAATGAGGCAGTCCGCCGGGTACACTGGACAGACGGTTGTTGTCAAGGTGCAGCTCTCTCAGGTCGGTGAGGTAAGATAAAGCACCATGCTCAATATGGCGAATCTGGTTACTGCCGAGTCCCAACCTAAACACAGAGACAGAGGAGTTTTAGCCACTAGAGGACACCCAAAGCAAACTTTAAAGTCCATGTAAAAGTTCAACTGAGGGGAAATGTTTCATTTAATATCACTTTAGAAGCAAATACAGTCTGTTTACATATATTTATCACACCTAAATAAGTAGGAATGTGTAGGGCTTACCTCTGCAGTTGGATGTACTGGCTGAGATCCACCAACTCAATGGCCTGAATCTGATTACTGTCCAAATGAAGCTCGTTGAGACTACTGGGAAGGTCTGATAAGAATGACACACATTCCATACGGAACAGAATGAGTTACATTGTGTTTAGAAAAGAATGGGACACATTCCATGTAGAAAACAATTTAGAGTTCTTTAACACAAGTACACCCCTATCCTGTGTTACCAATTAAAAATATGAAAATATGTTAGAGAAATTAAATATGTTAGGAAAATTTAATTTATATTTGTTTTTGATTGTCATCAATCATATTACCTTTGGGAATTCCGGTGAGTTTGGCTTCAGAAATGCGCAAGTAGTTCAGTGTAAGGCCCATAAATGCTCCAGGTTCAAAACCGCTGTTCTGAAGTGGATTACGACCCATTTCTGCAATATCAATCAGTGTTTGAGGCACAAATCAACTCTTCAGTTTTATTTATATAGTAAATTGTATCAGTGAATATTGTAAATAACCTCAGTGAGTAACTACATGATTAAGTCAGGGTAGTGCCATATTTAATTTTTGACAGGAATGAAAATAAAGCAGTGAGGGATAAAAGTACATATTGGGTTCAATAGATTGTGCTTTTGTTTAGCTGACAAAAAGTCTTTTTTGATTTTTATAATAATAATTTAGTAGTGAGTTGTGAAATTATGTGATACAATGTATGCTATTGTAATAACTCTATCCGCCATGAATTCAATATGGCATCTTTCCTGACAAAGGTCTGTCAGACATTATGAATTAAACACACAGTCTTACCGATGACGTGCATGTTGTGGAGGCCTAAAAAGCTATATGCCGGCACCTTCTTGATGTGATTGTCATGAATACGCAGCTCCACAAGGGATGGAGGCAGGTTTTTGGGGATTGAAGTCAGGAGATTGTGTGAGATGTATAATTTTTGCAAACGCTTCAAAGGAAGGAATGCCTTGGGATGAACTTTGGAGATCTGGTTATACCGCAACACCAGGGCCTGAAACAGGACAAGGACTATGAGGGAATGCTGTACAAACTATTAATTAACATTAATCTTAATATTGCATTTCTAAATTCATTCATAAATAGAGAGGGAATACGATTACGACAGAAATGATGAAATAAAGATGTGTTAGGTCTCACATAGAGGTTGGTCATTCCTTTAAAGTCTCCCTCCCTGATCTCTGTGATCCTGTTGCTCTGCAGGTCCAACAGCAGTGTGTCTTTAGGAATATCATATGGCACGTAACCTAAACCTGTTGGGAAAACAAACAAGAACAGATACATTTGTAGAAATGGGATGTGAAAAAAAAATCAATATTGTGGATCAAATGTTGTTTAAGCTTCATTGTTGCTGTGGTAAATCATTTTCCAGGGTAATGGAAACTCAACGTGAAATGAAAATGACTCAATTTACTGGTAATACTCTTGGTGTATTACACATAGGCTTGAATTTTAAAATTTATTGGTATGTGCATTCCAAAGAAACAAAAACTTTAATAAAAAAAAAAGTTTTTAATTATGAAACGAGTTCTCTTTTCAGATGATATCACCAAACCCTCTTATTTTACGTATGTACATGTATGTAGCTATGTATGTAGCTATGTATGTATGTAACAGGGGCATGAGTCTACGGTGTGGTATGACCGGCATCGCCAGTCATCGTCATGTGAAACCTTAAAAACACACAACCTACACAGTTAAAAGACTGATACAGCATTGCCATAAAAGGGCGATGGCATATATGAGAAAAATATGATGATGCCTTTCGACAACAGGAAGGAAGAAACAGTTTATAAGAAACAGTTTCTTCAGTATTTACTACGGAGTCTTCGAGTTCCCTTGTAAACTTTTCATCGGGCTATAATTGCGGAAATGTTTGGTAATTCTCTGGGCTTCGGGACTCTGTGTGTTTGCTGTGCTCTGTTGTTGTGTGCTAGCATTCCCTTCTAAGCTTCCCATATAATTAAGATGGAGCCAGATGACCATGGCTCCACGTAGCACATTACAACGTGGAGAGAGAAAAAAAGAGGAGAAAAGCTGTATTATATGAACTTTATAAAAGAGAGATAGGAAAGATGGAAGCTGTGCTTGGGTGGTACCTGGCATTCACAGAAATTATTCATTTCTGCTTTTAAATCCATCATTCCTGGTGACCGACATCATAGTTTATGGCACGTTTGCTGTACCGAGTAGAATAACCAGAGTGTCTGTCTTCTCAGGTGACCGACCACACACCACATGTGCTGTCTGATGTGGATGGGCCAGATTAGCGGTGTGTCTGAATTGGTATCCGTTCTCAAGCTAAATTTGATCCTGATCTCATTCAGGCCTTTGATGTGGATGTTAAAACCTGACATTTCTGTTTAGCCTCCAGCCAAAATTTCCTGCTCACTTTCCCTACTTTCAGCCACAACTTTGATTTAAATTTCATTTTGTTTTATATATAGGCCTATAACTCATATTCAAATCATTGTGTTTCACGCCACACTCCTTTGTACCACATTTTAAAAAGGAAATATGATAGGCAGGTCTTTGATCTTTCCTTGATGTCACAGGCTAGTAATTTTGGGATAAGATGGGTGATATAAACGGGATATCCTTTAACTCAAACCATCTTTATCACAAGCCTAACTTCACCCTTTACACCAGTACTTACTAAATGGTGAGTTGCAGCCCAAAAATGGGTCACAAGCTTGTTCGGATGATGAAAAACTGTATTAAATAAAAAAATAAATAAAATCAAAAATTGTTATAAAATACAAATAAAAGAAAATAAATTAGTATGCTACATTTAGTATATTTAGTATTTAAAAAAACCCTTGCAAGCAGCACATAGTAGTTTATATATTCTGTGCTTGCCATTTACATATTTCTTGTGTCTATGCAATTCATGGCATTTTCCGAAGTTTAGTTTTAGGGACATTTTTTACATTTGTGCAGTAAACCATTTTGCCACTGTTATCGTCCAATATAAAAATTGGGTCTAGGAGCCAAACCTCTTAGACTAAACAATGATTACAGTATCTTGTCTCTCTACCAAGACACCATTACAAACACATATCATCTTAAGCCCACCTAAATCCGAGCACTGTACAACTCTGAGGTCGCACCGACAACCAAATGGACATGTGGGATGTTCCGGTTGGTATGGATCCACAGCTGACCCTTCTTCCTGGTCCTTCATCATCATCATCAGCTCTTTCACATCAATGTCCTTGCCAAAATCCCAGAATCCTTTCTGCTCGAAGGGAAGGGCAGAAGAGTCTAGTGGCAGGTGGGCAGTGCAAAGAAACAAAAAAGCCACATAGACTGATAACATGGCTGCTACGTTTTTAATCTGCGGAGAAGAGAGAAAAACAGAAGAAGAAAGCTTTCAAAATATGGCAGAACAATTGTTTTTCACACTTTTATAAAAACACATAAATCCTACTTTGCATCCAAAAGCTGTAAAAAACTATCATTTTGTGGTCTCATTAAGCTTTGAATATATGCTAGCGCCTCTCTGACAGTCACAATAAACCTATCTGCTCTCCACATCGACAATAGGGAAAATATCTCATTGTTACTAAACTAAAACATGAATGAGACAGGGAAAGACTTGTTTGGGTCAGATGCATCAAAGTGTGCAAATGTGTATTTTCGTAACCTGTCTTCATGCTATATTTACAGTGAGATTTTTTTCTCCCAGAATGGGTGTATTTGAGGGTATTTTTGTGTCCTTTGTCTAGATGAATTACAGCTGAAGCTACACTGATGCAACGTCAGTAGGAGATGAAAACCCAGTGCAAAAATATCTAGCTATTAATGTCTTTTTCATGCATTTGATCATATGTCACCACTTAAAGAAACGTGTGACAGATGTACATAATTAATGTAAATAAATTATAGATACTTGACTCACTAATAACTAATAGCAGTTTCATCCTAGGGGAAAATTTAATGGCTCTTTCATAGTTCAGGGGATTTAAGTATCAACAGTCTCAGATGTTTAGTCTACAGTTTCTTAGGAGATATAAAAAAGGAAATAAATTAGGAAATTGTTGACATACAGCAAATGTATAATGCTATAAGATATGTGTGGATTGCATAGCTCAGATAATTTAGTGAAGAATATCAGAGTTAACTGAAACTGACTTTCAGACTTTGGCTTTTTGGGAAAGGTAAGTAAAGTTTGTTACATTTCTGAATTTGTGTGGGGAGAGACATGAACAATATTAGGGTAAATCTTCATTTATTCTCCTTTTAATTTCACTACTGTATATGAGAAACATTTTAGGTATTAATGTATTTCTTTCTTTCATTAAAACTTAGACTGTTCAGTTAGTACATAGTACTATATATAGTATACAGCTAAAAGTAAAACTATTTAAATCTCAGTAATTGAAAATTATTCTGAAAAAAACAACATTAATATAAAAAAAATTGAAATAAAATGAAAATTAAGACACTAAAATTACTAAAACTAAAGCTGAAATAAAAATAACCATTTACGTTTTAAGACAAAAAAATAATAAAAATTACTAAAATGTACTGAAATAAAAAAAACTGAAAATAACTATTCAAAATACAAATAAATACTACAGTCGCATAACTGCTACTAAAATAGATTGAATAGATGATACTAAAAATACTAAAATAGATCATTCATATGCAGACCCACTGATCCACATTTATTAGATTCTATGACCATCCAGATCTTCAGTAACTAGTTCTTTTTTGTGCCACGTGTTGCGCGTGTGGTTTTAAAGTGCCTCTGAGCTCTTTCTCTCTCTTTAAATTCACTCCCACACCCTTTACCACAAAATGGCAGAAGAACCACATTACTGGCAAATTTAACAGATTGTTTTTGGAAAGCCACCCTGATTCATGCATCGAAATACACCAAATGTACCAAAATCATATCCTCTTAAAATATGACAGTAAAAATATGTAATAAACTGACAGACCTCATTTAAAAGCACAAAAAAATTATAACACGCACAGCCCGATTTTTCCACTGCCAGACCAATTCTACTAATTTTATAATAAGAGTACTAATTAATTAAATGTTTTTTCAGCTAGTTTGCATCCTACATGAGCTTCTTCTTCTTTTTTTTTTAAAATAAGGTCAATATTTCTAAATCTTTATAAAAAGATGTATAATACCCAGATGATGCCAAATGGTCAAGCAAAGCTGAATTACATCTTATATTAAAGAGATGAGATGGGCTAATTAAAGACTACATTACTGAATGTTGTCAAGATTACAGAGGTGACGTGGATGACGGAGTGACGCACGAAACTAGAACAACATTTCTAAAGAATTTTAAAACTAAGTTAAGCTGTAGTCTTTTTTTATGAGCTCAAATAAGCTTTGCAAGCTTTTCAAAGAACTGAACTGGTCTCAACGGAAACAGATGAGGTAAGTTACCATGGAAACAGGTGCACAAAACTGGGGAACAGATCAGAAAGATAAATAAGAACATTAAAGTATCTTACCTGATGTGTGAGATGTATTTAGAGATAATTTCTTCTTTTAAAGGTTTCTGTTGGCAAACTAATTTATAGTTTGATCATTGTTTTGGATGACTGTCTGTTAGGTCCTCAGCTGCCAGCGGTCACACAGCACTGAACAGTACCTGCAGTTCAAAACACAGGACAGCTTGCAAAAAGAGGGAAAAAAATGTGTATTTGAGACATTCCCTCTTAAGTTGTCTTTCCCTCCCACTGTTTTTCTTTTTCTTTTTAGGTGAAGAGAGAGAGAGAGAGAGAGAGAGACAGTTAGACAGTGTGAGTGTGTGGGCCGGTAATTCCACCAAAATACTATAGTTAACACAGTTATTGTTATACTTTTAAGATATTTTAAAATCTGCCCTTATTGAACATCCAGGATACATATGGATACAACATGAAGTATCCATGCATATCCATAATTTTATCTGTTTGCATGTTTTTGTGAAATGGCACAGACAGACAGACAAAGTAGATAGATAGATAGATAAAATAGACAGACACACAGAGAGAGAGAGAGAGAGAGAGAGAGAGATGTACAGTATATTTACATAGAAGTGTTGTATGATTCGCTAAGAGCCACAATGAATACATGTTACCACAGACTTCCAGGTTTTCCCACTAAGACTGATGCTACTTAGGGACATGCTCTTTTAATATAAGGAAGTTTTTCTTCATGGTTTAGGATATGACCCACGCCCTGGAAATGAAGAGCAGTCACGGAAATATATACATCAACAGAGAATCAATGTAGGGAAGGCCCAAAGAAAATAAATCTGGGACAGAAGCCTGCTGTGAAGTAGAAAAAGAAGCACTTGTGGCAGTGAGTTACCACTTTAAGCAGGACAGAAATAGAGCAAACAAAAAGTGCCACTGCCCAGTGTGCTAGTCTACAGTGTCACAATACAGAATGATAAACGTGCGACTCAGCACTGTCTGCGGCTAAAACAAAACAATATCAAACTAAGACAAAAAAACTCCCAGTCAGAAAATGACTTGTTAGTTCATATATTTTTCTCTACTAGTGTAAAAAAGCCAAAGAAAGTAAGGCTGACTTTAGATTTGTCAATCACATGTGATAAAAGTGAGAGTTCAGCATTGAATGTAAATGTAACTTTTGATAATATATATATATATATATATATGAAATAAAATGTGTAAAAATTATTTTATATCATAATATTTGTACTATTTTTAGGATTTACGTTGACTAACGCCCCCTAGTGGACCAATGACTCATCGCGCGCAGACCATACGCTATTTA
>JAUMHI010000046.1:4223209-4245043 GCA_032359435.1 Enteromius unitaeniatus
ACTATTTTTAGGATTTACGTTGACTAACGCCCCCTAGTGGACCAATGACTCATCGCGCGCAGACCATACGCTATTTAATCAACTTCTTCAACAAACACTTCAGGACACCAGTGCATCGTTTCCATCAGACATGTGCTTATAATATTACAAAACATGCTGAAAAATAAATCTATTTTACACCAAATTAATTGTCACCTCTCATCTTTATTGTAGTGTGTGACAAAGAGAATACAAAAGCACAGACAACACACAGTATCACGAAACTGAATATAAAAGCCGTTGCACCTGAAAACTGTTAAAATGGTATTAAAATAAAAAATATGATGCATTGCAGCTTAATCAAAAAATAAATAATGTATAAAGCTTATCTATTAAAAAACGTTTGCATACAGCTACTTTAAAAAAAGAAAGAAATCCTTACACAATACAAGTGTGCTTTATAAGAGATTGTAAATTGCAGACTTACAGGTATAAAACAAACAACAACAGACATACACAAAAATATAACTGCAACAGGAAATATGCACATTTAGCACCATGTAAATCTGTGCACAAATCTGTTAAAGCATAAACACAGCCAATGCTAATGTCAAATGTCGGCAGTAGTTTTAGTTGCAGTAAAGCAGAAGAAATGCATGTGCATGTGTGATCCCATTGAGACAGAGAAGAGACGTCAGAACACAACAACTAAACAACAACTCACACAGAATAAAAGGCCTCTGGTGTAAAAAATCTCTTTGTTCAATTCACTTTAATCTCTGAATTAAGCTTTGAATTCAGATGCACTTTAAAGTAAAAACAATTTCATTCATGGTGCTCTTCGTATCTCTGGGGCCGCAGAAGGATGCTCTGGTAGGTTTTGATGCAGGAGAAGGCTGTTGGTGGAATGAGGCGGCGGTCAATCAGGTTGTACTCCAGGTGAACAGACAGCAGCAGGGAGTCCTCACGGGCCGTAGTGTCACACAACGAGTTCATAGTGACGTAGCTACAGGGAGAAGATCAGTTTAAAACAGAAAAAACCCACAGACAGATAGACTCACAGACTCACTAACCTGATGTAGTTATGATTCAGTCTCAGGTGCTGCAGGGTCTTTAGCTGTAGAATGCCTCGTGGGATCGATCGGAGCTGGTTATGGTCCAACAGAAGTTCAGTCAGTGAGTTGTACAGGCCCAGGAAGGACACTTCATTTATCCCGTCTTCACGCAGACGGTTGTATGACAGCTGCAGGGAGTCCAGACCAGGTCGCAGGTGGCCGAACACATAGCCAGGGATGCGCTCAATTTGGTTGTGATGCAAGATGAGCTGCCGCAGACCAACCGGCAGGAAAGAGGGAACGTGAACCAGCTTGTTGTGGGAAAGGTCCAAATATTCCAGTTTTCTGTGGATAAAGATATTTTGAAGATACTAATAGTGACACTGAAAGTTTTTAGTAAAAGTTTAGAGCAGGGGTCACATTTCTGTGAAAAAATAACAAATAAATAAAATAAAGAGGACCAAATGACCATTCAAAGGTTTGGGGGTAGTCAGCAATATTTTTTTAAATAAATAAATAATTAGATTTAACAAGGGTGCATGACATTGACCAAAAAGGAATACTAAGGATACAATAAAGGAATAAATACAATGTTTAAATAAACAAAAACTGACAATATTTTTTATGTACTTTTGATTAAATTAATGCAGACATGGTGAGTGTAATTATATAAAAAAAATCTTACCCCAGAATTTGAATGGTAGTTTATATAGTATTTTAACACGGGAGGGACAATGATAAATGAAAATTTTCCAAATTGCATAAAATATAATTATAATGTACAGTTATATGACTGTAACGCTGTAACGCCCTGGACCCTGCCCTAGAGTCAGTTAATTTTGTCATTGTGTTCAGGTGTGTCATGTTTAATTAGCGCCATTGTCTGTGTTGTTTCGGTCTCTAGGTTATTTTGTGTAAGAATACCCTGCCTGGTATCTACCTGGTGGATTATTAAAGTTTGTGAACTTCATCTGCCATCCTGCTTCCCTGAGTCACACCATGACAACCTCAATAATGATTATGTCTTAGAAACATCGTAAAGGGGAATTTCACTATAGGCTTGTCATCATATGCCAGGCTTGAAAGTACAACATGTTCCTGCATCAACTTCCTTGTTGATCAATCAATCAATCAGAACTGTGGTCTAACTTTTCAGGAAATGTTAGCTTTAAGCATACAATCAAAGTTAGGTGCTTCTACGCCCTTGTTAATCAGCTATCATTTCCCTCTAATTTTAGGAAGAAATTACGAGTAGAGTTAGGTTTAGAGGTAGTTGAGTTAAGACAGTAATATTGATCCAGGAACATTCATAAAACTACTCCCGTCTTTATTCACCATATAATTACAGTAACTGTCCACAAGATGGCACTTAACAGCAGAGAACTGTACTCTGAACTCACATCAAGTGTATCCATGCTCTTGGATGAATGCGGTCCTCTCGGATTCGGTTATGGCTGAGGTTCAGGATTCTTAGGTTTGTGGTCTTGTTGAGGAGCCCTGAATGGACCACCTCTATCTTGTTGTCAGACAGGTGTAGCTCCTGAAAAAGTTACAAATCAACAACAATCCATTATCTACTGCACTACATTAACAACCCAATACTATATCACTTGGAAATATATATAGTAGTACATAGTGTACAGTATGTACTGCAATTTTTGAGACACAAAATGAAACTGACCTGCACTGAAATAGGCAGACCAGAGGGAATAGCCCTGAACTTATTGTCATCCAGCCTGAGGTAAATCAGCCTCCTGAGAGGTTTAAAGGCTAGAGGAGAGACATTTCCATCGTGGAAATAGTTATCCTCCAACTCCAGTGTCAGCAGCTGAGACAGACCTGAGAAAAAAATTATGTAATGTAATTTATGCTTAGTTTATTAGTATCTACTGGTATTTGGAAGGTTAATAGAGGTATCAGTTGTTACATTTACACTTTGGAATATTAAATGTTTTTTGAAAGAAACCTCTAATGTTCAAAAAGCCTGCATTTATTTAATCAAACTGATTTAAGTAGACAAAAGTCCTTTTTTAAAAGCCCAGACTGACTCCTAATACAAATCTTTTACTGGAGAGTGTTGCATATTGAGTTCATGCAGACACTGTGGTTTTGTGTTTACCCTGAAAGCTGTGGGGAGTGAGACCACTGAGTTTGTTATCGTTGATCTTCAGCTCCACCAGCGAGGGAGGCAGAGCTGGCACTTTAGTGAAGTTGTTTCCGTCAAGGTTCAACCTCCTGAGCTTCGTCAAGTTCTGCAACAGGCCGAGAAGATACTCATGACACTGTCAAAGCCAGACTGGAAATATTTCAAAGCTTGCTGCAAGTCACAGAAGCAGAAGTTACATAACACAGATATTCAGAATTCATCTGGCATGAGGAACAGACGTTTCTTGATCATGCTACCGTGCTCAGGTAAACACTGAGATACAGTGAACATGTGAAAAAAAATCACTATTCTGCTCAGTGTCATATATGTGTCATCTGTAAAACCTGTGCTTGACGCCCAGTAGATATGACACATGGATGAGAAAAAAGATAAATAATGATTGTTTCTTTTTTGGGGGGGTAATATCTATTGACTGAAAATTCCCATGTTCACTGCAGCATCCTGGTGAGAATTGTCTCGGTGATGTCAGACCTGACATCGTGTGAAAACACGTCATCTACTTGCTAAATATCAAGCTTGCACTGTACCGCACCATAAGGCCTGATAACTTACCACTGCAACAGATAACAGATCACAAAGCAGTCTCTATTTTCCAGATCTACTTCAATCTAATTATTAGAGTCTAAAGTAATATCACAATGACTGTTAAGTGATCCAAATGGAATGTAAAAACAAACAGTATGTGTTATGTGTCGGTATGCTTGCTAATATAATAAGGTTTCTTTGACTTTTTCTCACTCGAAACACATCCGGTCCCAAAGAGAAATCATCCAGCTTGTTTTTGCTGAGGTCGAGCCACTCCAGGTTGGGAAGACCTGCCAGAGCATGTGATGGGATCTTGCTGATTTTATTATCTGCAAAATACCAAGAGTAATTTTTCACCTGTTTCTGTATCACAGTAAGCTCTGTTAACACTTCCAACATTTCAGTTCCCTGCTTTTGCATTGCCATACAGAACATCATCATATTCAATGGGACATATTATGTTACAGTAAAAGCATGCAAGAACATCTGTCAAACTGTAATAACAAAGACACCTATTTCCAGACTTTAAAAAGACACATAATCATCTCACAATCAAGCTGGTATTACACAAATATTGAATTTATATATACACATACACTATTGTTGCAAAGATTAATTGGTAGGATGCTTAGTGTTTGAAATATGTCTCTTACGCTAATCACCATAAATTTGATTTATAAAATACAGTAAAAAATACTTACAATACAATAACTAATTTATTTTCAAATGTAACATGTTTTTTCAGGATTCTTTCATGAATATAAAGTTGAAAAGAACAATTTCTAACAATTTCATGAACTAACACTCATTTTTCAACATTTAAAAAACTGAGTAATCTGTTTTTGCAAATAAACCCTTCAAATACAAACCCAAGACTTCTGTATGTAAGGAATTAGGTTTAGCCTAAATAAATAGAAAAATGCCAATGAGGTATGAAAATTCACTTAATTCAAGGCATGTTTTATAATAAATAGGCTTACACTTTATATTAGGTGGCCTTAACTACTATGTACCTACACCAAAATAAGTACAATGTACTTATTATGTCCATATTGTATTGTAAAACAATTTAGCTGCTATTTAGGTGGGATAAGGTTAAGGTTAGGGACAGGTTTGTGGTTTGGGTAGGTTTACTGGTGGGTTAAGGTGTAGGGAATTAAAAATGTATTTGCATAAATTACTTACAGATGTAATTACATATATGTATTTTAAAAAGATATAAGTACAATGTAAAAACATGTATATATACAATAAGTGTACAGTACCAAATGATTAATTTAAATGTAAGTATATAGTAGGTAATGCCACAAGTGGGGCCAAAAATAGATCCAGTTATTATCTTACACTTATTGTAAGTATGTTCATATATTTTTATTTTAAAAAGAGACATGCAAAAGATTTTCATAGTGTATGATTTGTCCTCATGAGCAAGATGAACTGCTCTCATCTCACCTGCTAGAAAGAGACTCCTGACCCCTGCATCTTTGATGATGGGCATTTGGGTAAGGCGAGTGTTTCCACAAGCAATAAGAGACTCTGAAAGCAGGCAGCCTGCTGGGAGAGACTCCATGTGAACAGAGGTGCTGATGATTGGACGGCCAAAACCTCGATCCACTGGTCGCCCACTAGGGGCTGGCAGTGGCCTTCCAGTGGGCAGGATCACAGATTTTCTTGTAGGAAGAGCAAAGGCTGGCTGTGCTCGTGGTATGGCCGGTTTGAATGTGGGTGGTATCACTCGTCTTTCGACTGCTACAGGGCGAACAGCAGATCTGAACACCAGAATGCTGCGGTTATCATCGTCATCATCCTCACTGTCGCTGTCGTCTTCTAGGTAGTCGTCATCATCATGGTCATCATGATCGAAATGCACTGGGCTCATAAACCGAGGTCCGGTGGGTATTACAGGGGTCTTAGGTGGCTTTCCAGGATCCAGACTCACCTCCTGGTTTTTCTTCACTTGCTTCTTAGGTACATTTGAGGGTGGCTAAATAAAAAACAGAAGCATTTAACAACAGGTAGAATCTGCTTGAAACTAGCCTAAAGTGGTTTGCTATTTCTAGCTGGTCTAGTTTGCTGGTTTTACACTCTTAAAATAAAGGTTCTTTTTTGGCATCAATGGTTCCACGAGGAACCATAACATCCCTTTCCTTTGCACAAAAAGATATTATAAAATGATTATAGTTTTTTCTTCACACACAAAAAAAGGGTTCTTTTAAAAACTGTGCACTGAAAGGTTTTTTGAGGAATCAAAATGCTTCTTCTATGACTTTGCTGCAAACACTCTGTTTATCTTTTTAAGGAATAGTTTACACATAATTAAAATTCTGTTGTTAATTATTCACCCTCATGTTGCTGCAAATCTGTAAGACCTTCTGTTTTCAGTCTGTTTATCTTTGGAACACAGATTAATATATTTTTTTAATAAAATCCAAAAGCTTTCTGACCCTGCATAGACGGAAAAGCAACTACCACATTCAAGGCCCAGAAAGGTGGTAAGGACATTGTTAAAATAGTCCATGTGATGAATTTTGCAAAGAAAACAAAAATAATGACTTTAACAATTTCTTCTGTTCTGTGTCAGTCTTTGACGCACATTCACGAGAGTACCACAATGCAATTTGTCTTAAGGGTTTGGAACGCCATGAGTGTGAGTAATTAACGACAGGATTCTCATTTTTGGGGTGAACTATCCCTTTTCAGAGTGTAAAATGTTTTCATCTGGCAACAACAGAAGACTGACTGGCTAACCAGGTAAACTAGCTGAGCACCTGCATAGACAGACTAAAAGGACCAAAAAATACACATCTAAATTAAAAGAAGTACAATAATGACTCAGTGTCATTCATACAAACACTAAACACCATCCTGGTAAGAATTATTAAACTGAAATGTGCAATAAATAATCATTTAAGAACATTACATGTAACATCCAACCCTAATAAACATAACTGATACAAAAAAATAAGAAAAAACATTGAACTCAAACTAAATTTAAAAAGCAATGCAGGGAATTCTGGGATTGTCAGTTTATGGTGTTTGCCTGTGAATTTAACAGGAATTTACCATTAACCATTTAACAGGTTTTTACCGTAGCATTTTCACAATTTTTTACCGTTAAAATCACTGCCATTTTTTACAGTGTACATACTTCTTTTGCCGGGGTGATCACCAACTTGTTCTTCTTTGGTTTCAACTCAAGAACCTTCGTCGCCACAGGTGGTTTTCCATTTCCTGTCAGTCTGTTTTTCGAGCTTGTTTTCCCCACAGATGTTGGACTGGCCTTACTGGCCAAAGACTTCAGGGTGGGTGAAGCTAGACATGGTGTGGCAAACAGAAAATCAGCAACCACCACCAAGCATCCCACTCCCTGATGGCACCTTTCCCAGCACTGCATTGCACCACACTAAGAGCCAATATTTTACATAATTCCCAGCCTGCATCACCACAGGGATGCCCGCCATTCTCTATAGCTTTTACTACAAATCACTAATCCAACTACCATCTCAACGTAAACCCCAAAAGAACAATCAAAAAAGTAATAATGGAACATGTTCTTGAGCTATTCAACAGTTCGGGGTCAGTAAGGTTACATTAATATATTTATTTAACAAGAACACATTAAATTGTTTGAAAGTGGCAGTAAAGGCATTTATAATGCTAATTGATATTTTTATTTAAAATATTTCTATCTAAATGCTTTTCTTTTGAGCTTTCCATTCATCAAAAGAGAAGAATTAGTGGTTCCCAAACCTCTGGCTGGGCAGGAGACGGTTCGGCAGCTTGCGGCTCCATCTTTACACTGGCACACACTGCAAGGCTCCGGAGACCAGACAGCCCCCTCAAACAGTGAAATCCCATTCACCAAGCACTGCCTGCTGCGCCCTGGCATGGATCCACATACACACAAAATTTCAGAATTCAGCACACAGTGGCTCCAACAAGTAATTGGATTCTTAATCCACATTTAAAACACAAGAATGACACTGAATTAGATAACAAGTGCCTCTAATATAATATGGTAACACTTTAAGGTTCATTAGTTAACATATGTTAACAACATTAGTAAACATGAACTAAGAATGAACAATACTTCTACAGCATTTATTATGGATCTTAGTTCATGTTAATTTTTGCATTACTAATACATTATTAAACTCACAAGTTGTGTTTGCTAACATGAGTTAATGCACTGTGAGCTAACATTCATAAATATTGAACAACTGTATTTTAATTTTCTGTGTTAAATAGTGTAATAAATGCATTGTTCATTAATTCAAACATTAATTCGTTTAAAAAATATAAAAAAATACAATTAATTTTTTAGCAAATTATTTCAGTTTCCTTCAAGTTTAAAACATACATATACATACAAACACACATTATGTAAAAAATAACTTTTTTACTAATATAAATGTATATATACATATATATAGATTTTTTGCTTCAGTAACCACTTCTTTTTTTTGACAACTGCAAAATACATATAAATATAAAATCACAATATCAGAAAACCATATCTTCTTTTCTTATTATTTCTTGGCTCAAATAAAAAAATGCTCACCTGGAAGGAAAGGGTTATCATACTCAGGTGCATCCTCAGTGGATAAGAATCGTCTGGAGCTCCTCTGTCTCTCTCTTCTTCCCTTTTCTCGTTTTCCCTCAGCCGCTAAAAGCACTAAACACAGACACAAAGCTAAAGGCTTGTACATTGTTAATGTGTGCTGGAGTCAGCTCAGGTACAATCTTCCAGAGACAGCTGTCTCAATGACTCTGAGGGCTGCACCGTCTGAAAGGCCAGTTATATTCTGCCTTTGGAAATCATGTTCAACCCATCACCCATCCCTCTGAGGGAAAAAAAGAAAAAGAAATGCCAAGGTGAGAGCAGAGAGCGAGGAGGAAGGAACGGAACGGAAGCAGGGGAGAGGGAAAAAATAAAATCAAAACAGTTTCAACAAAGCGCCTCTTTCTCTTGCCCTGAAGACCGACCAACCGCCTCTCCTTTCCCTCTCAACGAACGCCCATTGGTTTTCAGAGAAAAACAAACTATTAGAGCATCCTCGAGGGGAAAAAATCTTATCTTTTACACGATTTAATGTTCTGACGTCAAGGGATGCACTTCTGGTGTGTGGGATTTCAGATTTATGTGTTGATGAATAAAACATAGCTTAAAGTCTCTCTTAAAACACTCATTATTGTTTGTGTTTCACTGCTTAGTGCACATTTGATGGAAGTGCAGAAAAAAACATTGGTCTGTAGGGAGCCTGTTGATATGAAAGGTAGCTTTGTTTGTCCAAGAGCCAACGGCACCACGGTCCTGAGAAATTCTTCAAGTTCCATTGCCTTTTGCAACCTTGCTTGACCATGCGGCCTCTTTCTGTCCAGTGTGGCCATTTCACTGCATATTAGCACTGTTGCCATGACAACCACTTCATTACAGAGAATTTATGCCATTTTCTGAGCAGTTTTGTAATTGACAAAACTAAATCATCTCAATGCAGCATGTTTACATTTTTGGAAAATGATTCTAGGCTATTGTAGGTTGTTGCCAGGACCTTGTGAGGGTCATGTTCTGGATTCCTGAATATGGTTTGGGTTTGTCCAGCTAGGCGAAAATCACAAGTATAATTGTTTACATAAACTAAAACTATCCTAAAATGATTAGGGAAACGTTCATAATAACAGTAATATTTAGAAAATATCTGTAATAACTCCTTTAGAAATCATTTGAATATAGGGATTTGGTTCTCATTAAACATTTAGGATTATAATCTATGTTAAAAAATGATTGTGCTGCTTAAGAGAAATATTTACTGTCATATTTTACAATGTACTTACTGAATAAGTATACATTGTTAAGTATTTTAAATAAATTCTTTGTAAAAAGGAATTATAGTATTAACAATCTTCTGAACAGTAGTGTATAATAATCGAAATTTAAGAACAAGTCACATAGATAGGTTAAAATAACCTAATTAAGAAATATTCCAAAATATTTATAACAATCAAAATAACACATATAGCTTGTGCCTGTATTACATAATTCTTATTAAAACACAGGGTAAATATACATACGGAAATCATGGGAGAACTGAAAACACCTGGGGAACACTGGGAACGAATTAACACAATGAACTAATCGGGGACAGGAACAACTAAATATGGGCAAAGGCGGACACATGACAAGAAAAAAACAGGACAAAAGGTACATAAGTCTGACACAAAAATTAGTAGATGTCTTTTAAAGTGCATACAGGAAAATTCCAATAACCATGAAGCACATAAACCTCTTTATCAAAATAAAGGCTTTTCAGAATATGGAGCTTAATCAGTGCAAGGAAATGTGGTCGGCTAACACAACATTAGCACACAAATGTAAGCCTGTTCTGATTATATAAAATGTGTTTTTAGTGCAGGCTGGGACAAATAAGTAATTTACTTAATTCTGTTTGCATCTCCTACACTCCGGTTTGTTATAGCCTTTCTTTGTTTTTGCCTCCCACACTGAAAATTATTAAGCAATTTGATGTAATACTCCTCCACAAGACATGCCCAGAGCTTCCTGTCTTTCATTCAAAAATAAAAACTCTGAAAGCTTGTGAAGACAAACAATCATTTTGAACAGGTAAACACGTCACCCACATCTTCCTGTCTTTGGGTTTACCTCGTGCACCTGCTCAGAGTCCGACCCAAAAACAGATTAGACCAGGTATAATTGTCACAAACAAATAACACAGAAATCGTTTTAGCAACATCCTTCATTTGTGGTCCGCTTTTGGGATGAGGCCGTATGTGAAGACGCTTCCAAAAATACAGTTTGATAAACTGAAATAAGCCGACCTCAGACAGCAAACAGTCTAGTGTGTTCAGTTTCTTCATGACAACTTGAGAATCAGTGTTTACTTTTTCCTAGAACTCCCCATCCGTCCACGCACACGGCTGGAGCCAAGCCTGTCGACAACATGATAAATCTACAGCCCAGACTGTTTACAGAACGTGACTGACTCTAGAACAATAAAATGATAAGACATAACAATAAATGACAGAATGACAGAACAAAAGAACGATAGATAATAGGCAGAATGATACAAAGCAACTCATGCAAAGACATGTATCTCTTCTGTTTATCTCTTCTCTAGCCGTGTGCATTTGGGAACAGATTGCTTTTCTTGACTCATTAAAAAGCCGCCTACCACTAGATACTTCTCAGTCCTCTAACAACAGTGATTACTGTCTGTATATTTTTAGTGCTCAGAGGGAGCTCTGACCCCAAGATTATGGTGCAGATTACAGCGATGCAATATAATCAACATTTTTGCTGTCCTTTTTTCTCGCTGCCTGCATCTGTAATGGATCTCTTTGTTATGATTTGGATAAATCCTGTTGCTCACTGGCAAGAAAACAATGGTATATCTAATATTTCTAGGCCTGATACACAGCTAGAGGCAAAAATGTGCAGTGAGTTTTACTATTATTATTATTTTTATATTTTACCTAACATTAAAAATATATCAACTCCAGGGATTGATGGATTGACTGATTGTGTATATGTACCGTGTTGGGGGGGTAAAGCATTAGAAGGAACTTCAGTTACATAATCAGATTACTTTTTTAGGTAACTAGGTAAGTAAAGCATTACGTTTCAATTTACAGTAAAATATACTGTACTTTTTCAAATAAGTAACTCCAAGTAACTCAACAGCTAGTTACTGTAGCACTGTATAAAATCTGAACATGCATTGCACTTGCATAAAAACAGATTCAACAGTATTCAAAAGAAATAAATCTGAAATATTAATATGCAATATGCAATCATTAATAATTATAAACTTGCAATAATTAAATGTTTATAACTGCATTTACATTTCCTTCAGCCTGAGGCTTATTCGTTTCACTTTTGGTGTAAAAGGGTTTTTACATATGCCAAACATATACTTTTTAATATAAAAAACATATAAGCAAGCCCAGCCCAGATGAGAAAAAGTAACATAACTTTTCATAAAGAGGCAACTAAGTAATGCAATTTAGGGGGCTAATATAATGCATTACTTTTTAAACTTTCCCCAATATTTCAGGATTTTGTTTTAGCCTGAAGGAATCAAAAAAAGTCCCAAACAAAGGAAAACAAATAGGTCATGATTATTTTTAGATTGTTTTAAGCAAACTGACACTTTAAAGACGAACGAGCATGTTCATCTAATACTGTCAATTACAAAAGCATGGCATATGAACCGATCTCACCTCACTTTCTGTGCCAAGGCTGATGCATAATGATTATATGATGTGAAAATGACTTTAGACCCATATATCATAAATGATCAGTAAACTTTTTGCGATGCATATGGAGGACTAACATGACCTGTGAATCAGCGCTGAATATTCAGCCTTCATTACAAAGTCTTTTGGCCCAGTGTGTAACGCATGAGTGGTCTCTGATTTGATCTACTTTCGCCCTCTGGTGGAGAAACACATGTGAGCAACACTCGTCATAGCCCTTCAAAAAGGCGTCATAGGGCGTCACCCAATCAGCGCTCACATCAACAGGAACTGCAACAATGGAGGCGAGCATGAAGCCCGTGGGTGTATGACAGCATGTCAACTGCAAACCAAGCGCAAATCCCCCAAAAGCAGAATGCACGCTTTCTGAACGGACAATTAACAGTTTTACGTGTGAAATCGACAAAATGGCTTCGTGGTCGGAGAAAATGCTACAACTCCTGCGTCGAATGAATAACTTTCATTTACCAGGTGGGGAAATATTAAAAGAATCAAATGACAGAACAATCCATATGCATGTGATCCAGCAGGAATGCATGTCATATATAGGTCAATGAAAACTTACTTGATGTGTTAAAATAAATTAAAATATATATTTTTTAATTATGAACATATTTTAAGTGTATGAATTAAAGATTTGTAACGACTAACGTTAAAAACTCACGTTTAATTTATCAACTCAAGACGTCAAAAATAATATTTGTAAATATTGTAAATAATATTTAATGTACATTTGTTGCCTTCACTTTTGTATACTCGCATGTATTCATTTGCATTCTTTTACACCAGGTTCTAGTTTAGAGAGCTGTCTGCGTTTTGAGGTGGCTGGAGAACAGGTTGGATGGATTTCCCCCAAAGTAGCATCAATTCTTGGTCGTTTTCCTGTTGTCTTCAGACCATATGGGAGCACTATAACCTTCAGCTCTGGTCTTGACACTTTTGAGAGCAGATCAGTGGCTGTGGATGAGGTCTTGCAGGAGCTGAGGAGAGATGCAACATTTACCTGTCTCATAGGCTGGAGAGATGAGGTGAGACCGCTCTGGTACATTCTAGATAATTGGCAGTTTTCATCTTTTCTTTCTGAGCAGTTTTGTGTTAGTTCCATCCAATGTCAAAAATAATGAGCAGTATTTTATTTTATCAATGGGGATTATTTGCTCTGTGTACGTGATTTTTAAGCCACCCTCGCTCTATCCTATGAAACAACACATCATACCATCAGTTTGCATTAAATAAATAAAAAGAAACGGTGTCATTTACTACAGGGTCATTGTTAAAATTTGGGGATTTCATACCTAAGGGCCTCAATTTTTTTACTACAAATAGTTAATGAAATTTCCATATGCACAAAATGTTTACCTAAATGCATCCCACTTTATACGTTGCAGTGTTACTTCAGTGTAATTGAGAAACTATTACAGTTTTTAGTAATATTTAACATTTTGTTTAATTTTTCCATTTTAGTCGTTTTTGTCTTTTTTAGTAGTTTTTGTTTATTTTGTAATTGTCTACATCATTTTTTATAAGTTAATTTTATTATTTTGGCTGCGATTAATAACACTAATATTAATGCATATTGTTAATGTCTGTTGATCTTTGCGTTATAATCAACATGAAAGTGGATTGGATTATTTACTTAATTAAAATGGGATTATTTAAGTTAATGGTAAATATGAGAGCAAAAAAGTTTGTACTCATGCCCTTAAGTTGGAGTATACCTACAGTTTTCATAGTTCTTCCTGCTAATCCTGATATGTTCCTCACTTTTGATACAGGAGGAACTTTATAGAATTTGGGATCAAATGCGATCATACAAGCGTTTTTGTTTTTTTTGCATAATTATCAGAGTGTATTTTATTTTCAGCAATATGCTGTGATGCCCAGGTATTGCGACCCTCCGCTGATGTATATGGAGAGAGCAGCTACAAGTATGTTAATGAAATCTTAATTTCATGCTGCTACTTTGTCACAGAGAGAGACACTTACAGCTTTTTCTTAATAATGGTCAAACACAGGTCTGTTTGGTGTGAAACGGTACGGAGTCCATGTTAACGGCTACACTCGGGATTCAAGTGGCAACCTTAATATGTGGCTGGCACGACGATCTCTGACCAAACAGACATATCCAGGAAGACTTGACAACATGGTAATTTATTAATAAACAAATTAGTCAGCTCATTACAAGAAGTGTCGCACCCCAGGTTGAATCATACTGTTATTTTAACACTTTAATCTATGACTCTATGACTTTGATCTATTTATGATGTACCCTAACGTTAACTTTTAAGGAAATTGCATCATTTAAACGTGCACTTCTCTTCAGAAGTTTGGGGTGAAAAAGATTTGCTAATTAAATTAAATATAAGTAATAAAATTACTTTTAAAATTACTAAAATTAATTGTTTGAGCTTTTTATTCATCAGAGAATCCTAAACTTTGTATCATGGCTTTTACAAACATAATTGTTTTTAACATTAATAATAATAAAAAAATAAATAAATCTTGTGCACCAAATTAGCATATTTGAACAAATTTAAGACTGGAGAAATCGCTTTAGAAAATTAAAAAGTAAAAAATTAACTGTTTTAAAATATTTTACTGTATTTTAATCAAATAAATGCTGTCTTGATGAGTGCCCTAGACACACTGCATGACTGCATGGTCCCAGAATCTGAAATTGCAACGATTATTTCACAATGCCAGTCTTTAAAATAAATAATAATAAACCGATCTCAAACTTTTGAACAGTAGTGTAAATGATTAATAAATACATTTTTACATTTTTTATGTCTGATATAAATTAGTACAAGGTGCTTTTAAAGATGACGTGACGAACACTGACTAAAACCAATCTCCTGTTTTAATGTAATGGGGTCTTAAAAGGATTTGATTTAATACTCAGGCAGCCGGAGGACTGGCAGCAGGCTGTAGTGTAATGCATACCTTGGTAAAAGAGTGTGAAGAGGAGGCCTGCATCCCTCCAGGCCTGGCAGAGCAAGCTCGTCCTGTGGGAACTGTGAGGTGCTTAATCCTTTTTTTTTTCAATAACACTATTTAGGTTAGGTCATTAAAGATAGTTAACAACCTATTATGAAGCACAAAAGCACTTGCTACCTGCTGAATATTAAGATTAAAGATGCACGTTACAGTTTTTCTCTATTCAAAACCTTTCCCAGATACCAGAGTACATATAAACTCTCTCAACTCTCCTGCAAGAGAGACTGATTAATACAGCAGAAATGCCAGAAATAGCTCCCAACTGGCAGGTTTCCAGAGAAATATTCTGTGCGCACAAATGAAGATGACCAGAATTCGAGTTTTGCACACGTCAATGTGATCAAAGACACGAATCCCTGTCAAAGGCATTATTTCTGCCTGGAAACGGTTTAATAAGTTTAGCTAAATTGAAAGACATTCTGCAATCTTCAATCTTCCCTCCGTCTCTTTTCTCTGTAGCTACACTTACGAAGATGACGAAGGAATATTTCCTGAGTGCCAGTTCGTCTTTGATTTAGAGCTGCCTCTCAATTTTCAGCCTCACATTGGAGACGGAGAAGTGCAGGCGTTTTACTACTATCCGATCGAGAAGGTGAAGGCATCCCGTTGATTTTAGGTTTGAATGCTATGTGATGTTTTATATCAGAATAGCTGTTATATACACATTCGCTTGTATGTCGCATGAAGAAAAAAGTGTTTTAGCACTGAAAATTGTTACTTTGCTCTTAGGCAGATTTGTAAAATATGCAGTTTATTGGGTGACAACCTTACCCCGTTCTCCTATGTGTTATTTGTTGATTTCAGGTGAAAGATCTGCTGGTCAGTGAGGAGTTTAAGCCAAACTGTGCCATGGTAGTTCTGGACTTCCTCATCAGACATGCCATCATTGAGCCAGACTCAGGTTTGTACCACACTGAAGGTCAGATGTTAGAATTTGATCGCATGTACTTTTAAAATGAAAAGTTTAATTCGAGTAAAACTGTGAAAAATATATTTTCCTCTTGTTTCAGAGCCCTATTATCACGAATTTGTGGCTGGATTGCACAGATCACTGTAAACACTGACTGACTGTGTTAAGACTTCTATCAACCTGCAACAGTTTGGTATTTTAGTTATCTACCTCCGCTTTTAACTCCTTGCATCGTCAGCATGTGTACTCGTTTACTGAAGACCACATCTAGCTGGTGAACACATTTTACATAAACATACCCCAGAGAAGAGACACAGAATAAAGACCCAAGCAAAGTTACCCTATAAGAATTTATTTTTTCAATACATTTCAAATGAGTCTGTGGAAATCCAAAGATGCACTGGTATACAAAATATAATTGATGCATCAAAGGCTCGTTTTTTTTCTTACAATGAAATGCAGAATCTCTTCTAAGAAATGACTTGCATTTAATAATATGGCATTAAACAGCTCTCTCAAAATCACATTTTCGCTACTTTTTTCCTTCTTTATTTCTTTTAAAACTTTGAAATTCTAAGATACTAGAATTTGTAAAATATGCAAAAATGATATAGTATAAGCCAGTAGAATTTCACAAAAAAAACATTAAAATAAAAACATACAGTACAGGAGAAAAGGAGGGAAATATAAAAAAAAAATGGAGTGAAAATGGAGGGCGTTTCTCATTTATACAGCGAGATAAACAAATATCACTTGTATTTCCGCACACCAAATAAAAGCCTGTCATGCAGGCAAAGAGGAATACGGGCAAAAATAGTGTTGCTGTCACCTTTTATAAAACATATATATATTGCCAAAATCGAACAGTGTCTGACAGTCAATGTACAGAGCTGTGGTTTCGCTTTGAGCTCCACGAGGGCTAATTAACCCAAGGTTTCTTATTAATTACAATACATGAGCAAGCACATAAAATACTCACAAAAAAGGTGAATTAGTATGATCATTGCTTAATGCATCTTGCTTTGAATTTTATAGGCAAATGGCAAAAGTACAATATATATTTAAATCTTAATTGGAATAAAGAATTATAAGACTACCACTATTTTCAGCTATTTTTAAACCAGTGACTAAACCGCCAATTTTGCGAAAGGACAGGAGGGCACAGAGCAACCAGTTGTGTTAACCAACAGTATTAGCATGTTAGAAAAAAGATCATTAAACAGAAAAATGTAGGCATGAATGTTTTTCATAAGACAGCACTGGGTTCCTGGGAGGTTTATAAAGGGGATCACGGGAGTCAGTGTTGTGATCCAAAAAAACACCTCCCTGCTTGACATGTAGCATACATGATGTAGGGTACTAACTAATGCCTTTTACACCCTGAATAATGCACTTGGTGCCAAAAAAGAAATCTTTTTAGACCAAGTCGTTTGTTTCTGTTCTTGCTAACGGTGCTGACCTTTTAAGCAGAAGATGTGGTACGGGCCAAAGAATACATCACATATAATCCCACCCCAAAAGCAATCAGTGATTGTGAGCCACTGTGAAACCACACCAATCTTTACACTATCCTTATGCTTGCGATCAGTCTGAAGGCTTAAGGTCAACTAATCTTGAACTGAAAGAGGACTGATGGCCATAAAAATGTTAAAGTCCCTTTTTGCCGATGCAGTTGTCCCTACAATCTTCTGTAGTTTCCTTTGGCCTGGATTGAAAATGACCCTCCCCGAGTAAATAATTAACACTAGGGGCGTTTCTTCCCTCTATTTGCAAACTTTTGTAGCTCTTTCATTTTCCTTGGCCTAGTTTGGTTACCCCTTTCCCTCCCTCGTTCTTTTTCTTTCCCTCTCTCGTTCTCTATAGCAAAGCACAGGGATTCTTCTTGCCACGTTTTTTGGCTTGGAGCGCCGCTCTTGTGGCCATTTCGAACACTTCCCTCACGCCCTCCTTAGTTTTAGCCGAACACTCAAGGTAGCCGAAGGCATTGATGCGATTAGCCATATCTCGCCCTTCCTCTGGTTTAACTGGTTCCTGTTCAAGTGAGAAAGCATTGATGGTACACTTTGACATAACACTACAACCCAGCAGTATCAGCAAACGTTTTATGTTATTACCATAAAAATATAGTAACTGTTTTATAAAAAAAAAAAAAAAATTAAATTGTTAGCCCACAAACCTGTTTCATCTTCAGCAGCTCCCGTCGAGTGTGATCATCATTCCGTAAATCTTTTTTATTACCAACCAGAATTATTGGCACATTTGGACAAAAATGTTTTACTTCTGGCGTCCATTTTTCTGGGATATTCTCTGTGTGAATAGAGTATGGTTTTCAATAGAGTGACCACCAGAATGTGGTCTTGCAGTATAAAATATTTAAAAGCTGAAATTATACATATATATAATTAATATTAAAAACTGTCCACTCCAGAAAATGATTATCTCACCCAAACTGTCAGGGCTGTCTATGGAAAAGCACATGAGGATGACATCAGTGTCTGGGTAGGACAGGGGCCTCAGCCTGTCATAGTCCTCTTGTCCAGCTGTATCCCATAGAGCCAGTTCCACCTGCCAACACATGGTTAAAAATTGCATCAGCAGCATAAATGTTGTGTACACAGTGATTGAACAAATGAACAGGAATTTCTAAGCACTTGCGCTCCTCGAAATCCACAAGTTTGTATAAAGTCTCCTGATCATATTTGAGAATGATCCAACTTGTTCAATGTAACAAAAATGTGTTATTCACAAAAATACTATATATAATTAACTACTATTAAAACTTTGGGGTCAGTAAGATTTTTTTAATAAGAAAGTAATATTTTTATTCAGCAACGATTGCATTAAATCTGTCTAAAGCAACAGTGAAGACATTCACAATTTTATAAAGATGAGACATTTTTAAGAAGCAAACATAAGAGACTTCTTTCAAAAAACAATTTTTGAATGGAATGTTTAACATTATATATTTGGTCACACTTTATATTACGTGATCTTAACTACAATGTACTTACATCAAAAAAAATAAGTACAGTGTACTTTTTGTGGTCATCCTTTGCTGCTATTGAGGTGGGATGCGATTAAGGTTAGGGACAGGTTTGGTGGTATGGGTAGGTTTTAAGGTTTAAGTGAAATGAATTACAGATGTAACTACTAATAAGTATTTTTTTAAGTACAATGTAAAAACATGTATGTACACAATAAGTGCAATGTATCAAATGATTAATTGAAATGTAAGTACATGGTAGATAAGGCCACCTAATATAAAGTGGGACCATATATTTTAACCATGTTTCTATAATGTATTTATAAATAAATATTTATATAAATATACGCATATTATTATGATTGTAGTTACACACGATGCTTTAATACAAGCAAAGACAATCATTTACTCACTGTTGACCCAAAATAAACCCATTCATTACAAATGAACTACAGGAAGCACACTATTAAGAAGTTGAAGAACAATCTGAGGAAGTTCAAATTGCTGGACAAGAGACACATGAATGCTGTTAAAGAGCAGCAGTGAATCTGTGTTCGATGTTCAGAAACATTCTTACCTGTTTGGTGTCCACCTCAATATCGGCAACATAGTTCTCGAAAACTGTGGGTACGTAGACCTCAGGAAACTGGTCTTTACTGAAAACGATGAGTAAACATGTCTTTCCACATGCTCCATCCCCAACGATTACAAGCTTCTTACGAATTGCAGCCATCTGTCACAGAATGAAAAGATCAGCCAATAATTGCAGGAGGCAGGTGGAAATTGTTCCTACGCTGCAATTGGCAACCATTATTATTATTATTACATAAAGCAAACCTTTCTCTCTTTTTGATAAATAGAGAATTGTTTGTGTATGTCTGACATCCGGTTTCATGAGGAAGATCAATTCTGAGATGGAAATACTACAGATATTCTTGAAAAAATATGGAAACTAGGCATTCAACCACCTGTGTTACATATAACTAAGCCCACTGTTCATTATATAAATACTTCACATATTATTAAACGCTTTCATTTAATTAACACCTATTGAAAGAACTCCCAAACCCATTGTTAGCTAACTGTAGTCGTTAGTAGTTCCACTGAACGCTACTGATGTTAATGACACTGCTTTTAACAAATCATCACTTTTGTTCCTACAATGAAATAACGTAAGTGGGTAAAGTTCTTAAATTAAAAGCGTGTGCTGTGAGCGCAACTGGTTCAGTCATATGTGGCTTGTTAACAACAACAGTAGTCCGTCGTGTGGAGTCAATACTGTGAAGCCAACTTGACAAGTATATATATATATATATATATATATATATATATATATATATATATATATTCAGATTGCACTTATTTACCAACCGGTTTAATCACTTTGGATTCTGGATACTAAGAAAATATTTTCTTTTGAGCGCTTCACATTAGAAAAACAAGCATTAAACAATTTGGACGAATCTACATCTTTAACTAAAGAACTATACAGATTGAAATGGACAAATATGGATGAGGGTTTCAGCATTTGACATTCAGCATCCATCTCCACAATGAAAGCAATGTTCATAAATGAAACGCTTAGAAACAGGGTTTATGAGGCTGTTTCTTGCGAACCAACTTGATTTCTTTTGGTTTAGTGTCAGGCCTTTTCGGTCTTACGTTTCAAAATAAAACATGAATATTTCAGCCATTTTAATGATCTGTAGTACACTGGGTTCTTGTGTCATTATAGCACTGCAGTATCAAGCCTTCTCTCACATACACCTCCCAGCTGCTTTCACAACACACCGCACCCTCTACTCAATTCACTGATCAGCGTCGGCAAAACACTTATTAAAGCATTACACATACATTTAGACTCACTGTGAGACAGCTGACAAAATATTGTCGCTCGAGTGGCCTTTTATAGTTTAACAACGAGACAACCGCTGATTCAATGAGACTGAAGGCTTAACGAAGGAACAAAATAGCCGTTTAAATGGCTGGGTGTTATATTGCAGAAACAATGTGGAGACGGTGATTATAATAGCCGCGTGTCTGCGCCAAACTGGATCTGTCCCCGGTTTACTCCCTATGCTAACTGGGACGCCTCATCTCACGCCCTAATAAGTGTAAAACGAGCACCGTTTGCCTTAGGATCGACTGGATCCACAAATCAATTCTAGTATTAAACTTTCCAGACGTGTTACAGTCGCGATCATCTGAGTTTAATGCAATTATGAACTCATGTTCGGCATCTTGTTGTTCGTCCGTTTCCGTCATCATCACACCTAACGTTAGCCGCTTAGCACTGAGCTAGCCGTATATAAAAGGCATCCTTTATCTCACTGGAGGTTTTTTTTTTAAATGCTAATCTGCTGTATTGGTTCTAGATCGTATGGGAAATTAAAAAACACGTCGATTGTAAATACCAAATGTGTTTTTGTGTGAGTATTTACCGTTTTTGTTTCGGATGTCCTCGCTTTCTTTATCTTTTCCTGTACGACCCCAAGGCCCCGCCCCGCAGACAGTGCCACGCCGCTAAGACACGCCCATTCTCGGTCGTTTCCACCAATCAGGCAGAGACGCTGGGGTGACGTCCAAATTCAGGAGAACGGCAACATATTTTTTTGAATGACTTTTTGGTTAAAATAGACTTTCTTCTCATATCTATTACTTTATATTTCAATATAAAATATGACAGAGTTCTAATATAGTGCAAATAATGTTGGGAGATAATATTGATGGGTGCAATTGCCAATGTTTCCCCCATTTGATTTGAGATATATACACACACGATTTTTACGTTAAGTTTTCTTTTGTGTAGATGCTCTTTCATGTTCAACATATACAGATCCTTTTAAGCAAATTAGCATATTATGATGAAGTTCATTATTTTCTGTAATGTACTAATAAACACTTTATAGACTTTCATATATTTTAGATTCATTACACACAACTG
>JAUMHI010000046.1:4245143-4290676 GCA_032359435.1 Enteromius unitaeniatus
CATCAATATTAAAACAATAAAAGGCTTGAAACTACTTCAGTTGTGTGTAATGAATCTAAAATATATGAAAGTCTATAAAGTGTTTATTAGTACATTACAGAAAATAATGAACTTTATCATAATATGCTAATTTGCTTAAAAGGATCTGTATATAGTAGTTAACATCAAAAAGATCCACTTCAAATGCTGACTACTATATATATATATATATATATATATATATATATATACACACACACACAGCATATATTATATATATTAAATTACTGATATATGTGGCTTAATAAAATCTACAAGTAGACTGTGTATGAATTATGTTTCAAGACATCATTCATCATTTTAGTTTCTTAAGAAAATAGTCATAATATATCGATAAATGTAATCATTTAATAAAAGATGACTTTCTTGTGCTTGATCTTTTGAACTTGAAATGTCCAGAAAATGAACCTATTCTCTTTAGTTTCTGCATCATCACAATCCTGTTTAAAACATTACTTTCTTGAAATTTTAGCCGAGGTAGGATACACTCTGAAAATATTTTAGGGTATATACCTAACATTATATTCTACCACAAACCCGCTACTTTCAGTTGTTGTACAGCATACTTTTACCCATGCTGTTAAAAGAGCAATCACTAAAATAATAAAACACTCAACTTAATGTTGACCATATGTTTGCAAACAAACATCTAATTCTACAGGTTAAGAATACCACAAACCACTACATTATAACATTTTTTATTATATAGTTGAAGGGAGACAAATGCACAACAAAACAAATATCGTCTACTCTTCAGAGGAGGGCAGAACAATCGTGCTGGGATCATAATAATTTTCTGTCAGGAGGGGAAGGCCCTCGGCTTCCCTCTGTTTGATTAATTTTTCGGCTTCCCGACGAGCCCACTGCCTCATACTGGAGGAGAAAAACAAGACAGAAACAGAGATTATGGACATTAGATTAAATTAAAAAGCAAGCCATTATTCCTTCAGATTAAATGCACACTTGGAGACCAATGCATCCAAGCAACCATTACTTAGCCAATTAAAGTAGGTCAAGATGGAAATCCTTTTAAATTACAATGACATATACAGTAATTCACCCAACGCAAATGTTTTTTAAGCGAAATGATTATGAGATTTCAGTCTTCAAATCAAGATAAACCATGTTTTAAAAACCTTTTGAACAATTACAGCAATCAAGAAATTATCAAGAATATTATCAAAATCTTCCTCAAACAGACTTGATAATCAACGTAGATATTATCTGTCTCTTCCCAAGTATCTACAGCAAAGAATAATACATTTCAAAACTTTAAGTTGATGTAATATGCAAAATATAAATTGCATAACAGTAGGAGCTTAAAGAGTTACACATTTCATGATTTACTCGCGACATATGAAAACATGTATAGGATATTAGGATGGTATTCTGTTCATTTCATTCATGCACTTACCCATAATCTGGTAAATAGTGGACGAAAGTCCCTCCAATAACAAGGATGAAAGAAATGCTTATGAAAAAGGTCACCCTCATGCTCCAAAGATCCACATAAGGGTCATCAGAGAAGCCATGGTAATCTGGATTCTGAAAAGACAAACGTAAACCTGCATTTATAAACTCTTATATAACTTTTTTAGAAAAGTAAACACAAATATCACTGCAGCAATAAAACAGAACAGAATAGCTAGCATAGAATACAACAGAAACGCCGCAGACACAGCATTGCAATATGCAATACCGTGCATATGATAAATAAAAACGCTCGATCAGAGTTGGATCATACAGTGCACCGATGTAAACACGTACCGTTACCTGTCTAAGCACGTCACATTTTTTATTTTGTTTTACTGAGCAGTCTAAAAGTATTCAATCCCCGCATGCCAGTCAACAAACTTGTGTTTACTGTGCTCTTACCGCCTCAAACGGGTTGACCTCTTCTTGTCCATGACTGCCCTGAACAACGGGAGACAAGGGCTGCAGATGCGACGCCACGGCCGCTCCTGAATCGCTGGATTTCGGCGTCTGTGACACGCAGCGGCTCCCGAGCACCGAGCTCAAACGAACCCGGGACAGGGTGGACCAGGTCCGGCTCAAGAGTGAAGCCATTTCCCCCCCGATTCTCTGTACTATTTCGAGAAAGCAACTGTTCCAGGTTAATATTTTTCCGGGTTAAAATGAGGTTCAATAGGTTTTATCGCCACCCGGTGTCGGGGGTGTATTATAACGCAAAACCGGTCAGTTGTAGGAACTAATGTCAACCAGCAGGTGCCTCTGTTTCGATTTCTTGAGTTTACAAATCTGAACTGGAGCTGTAGAATCATGTATGACTTCTATTCTTAGAAACGCTTTAGAAATATTTCGTGTATTACAGAATTCCTGTGCAGTATATCATTTATTGACACCATTACAAGCCCATATGCAACTCGCTTATGTTTCTCCTTTGTCACATTATCTGCGCACACACACACATACACCTCTGCACAGTAGATCAGCTCTCTGGACCTATACTCTATTATTATTATCATATAAACTCTTCTTCTGTACTTCTGTTTTTTCATGTAGATTGAGTACCATCAGTTGAATTTCCTGTATGTGTGCGAAAGCACTTTAACAGGTTCTAAAGTAGCACGAAAAGGCTTTTAAACATGTACTTGGGGAATAGCTGATACACTATGATTTTATGATTTAAATGCATCTCTAAGGTACATGTGTGTGCCATTCAGTTGTCTTCATGGGTTTGTTATCTTCCTGCAGAAGCAGGAAGTTCTCAAAACCACAGACGCTTCAGCTCTTCAACATGTTCCTCCCTCGCAAGAAATCCAGTTTACACGCATGAACTTTTGCGAACCTCTTTGTCTCATTTAAACACACGAAGCAAACTAATTCTGGTGCTAAAGATCATCAGATACAATACATATTGAAAAATGCTTATTTATTGAGTGTACATTTAGTCTACATACAGTTTTGAGTAACTTAGGAGTTAATCAGATATTTAACAACTACAGTACAATACTTTTCAAACAGTGTGAAGTGTACAAAACATTACTATTTAGTAACAAGCTATTAACAAACACGGACAATATTAAACTGCATCTTTTTTGTAACGGCATGAGGTCTTGGCATCTAGCAAAAACTACTTTTCTTCATTCAAATCAGTCTTAACATTGAGGAAGAGAGATTTTATTTTTCTTCTGAGGTTAAGGTATTTCCATATTTCCATTTGTAGACAAACGCTTGTCAGAATCACACCCTCCTCGGCTCTCCATGTTTTCCTTGCTTTCCTCATCTGGCTCGTCCGGTTTCTGCTTCAAACGCAGTCCTGGATCCTTCTGTGAAGGGATGCGAAAGCTGGAAAAAGATCCGCCTCCTGAGGACCGTTTTTCTGGATGATGAAACAAATGCAAGCAAACAAAATAGGGAAGTTAGAGAGAGTGTGTTTATTGCGAAAAAAAAAAAAACCAAGGGTGAATTATCTTAAAGTAGCTGTCTTAAGGGAATGAGGTTATCTGCATTTTTTTCTCTGAAACCGCAGTGAAACAGACCTAGATTGCATAGACTGCATGCCACTCACAGTCTGTGCATTAACCTCCCACTCAACATGTGATCAAATGCCAAGTTACATCAAAGATCTTGATCGCATATATAACGTTTTAGATGAATCTTTTCAATATCAGCCAAATTCAAACATGAAGTATAAGAGCTGCTGAGCATTTAGGCTTGCTAAAAGTAAACAGTGTGGAACTAACCTAACCCTAAGGTTATATGCATACCTCCTGGTCCAATCGGATGCATTAATCTGTTCATCTGAACATTCCAGTGTTTAACATTGGTGCTGGCCTGACGAAGCTTCCTTTGAGCAGCCTGTCAGAACAAAATACAGATTTAATGTCAGCATAAGTTACTAATGAAGCTATTGCAAAACACACTACTGTTTTGGGTTTAGTAAGATTGTTTCATTTTTTTGTAACAAATCTTGTATGTGCATAAATGCCACAGTTATTGCAATATATTATTATTATTATTATTATTGGAAAAAAAGCATATTAAAAGAATTGTAAAATGTCATTTATTCCTGTAATTACTCCAGTCTTTGGTGTCACATGATCCTTCAGAAATCATTCTAATATGCTGATTTGGTGCTCAATAAACATTTATTATTGCTTAGTATTTTGTGGAAACATGATACATTTTTGGATTAATAAAAAATATTTTTCTATTAGATTTAAAATAAAGTGTATTTAATATCACTTTTGATCAATTAAATGCATCTATGCTTAATAAATGTATTAATTTCTTCAATAAGTAGATAAACAAGCACTTTAAAATGGTAATGTAACCCCAACAAAACCAAAAACTATAATACATAAATCTGAGCTAATCTCTGTGCCTTTGTTTAGATCAAAACACTGTAGATAAACTCACCACCACATCCTGGTCCACTCGGTGGCGATTGGCTCTGACCTCCTCCAGCTGCGTCTGTGCCTCCTCCAGAGATCGAGACTTATTTTCCATTTCCTGTTTGAGCTCTTGTTTCTCCCGCTGGGCGCGCTGGATGTATTCCTCCTGCTCCTCACGGAGAGACATAAGGGCCTTCATCTTTTCCTCTTCCTCAGCTAGTAGCCTGTAACAGTCGGTTGAGGTAATTGAGTGATCAAGCACAATGAAGGATAAAATAGCGATAGAGTGTTCAAATTAGGCATGTTTTATTAGCATAATAATTTGGTAATAATGTTTATGTGAAAACGAAGTGCGTCAATGGATGGAAGAAAATCTGATGTGGCACAAATTAGCTTTTACGTTTCATTAGTGACCTAAAAAGAATCTTAAATATTTCATGATTAGTTTTACATTTGTCATGTAAGTTCTTACCAAAATCCTCACACTTTATATTCAGTGCGGTCTCAGATTAAATATGCACTTTTATTAATATTTAAAGTGTTTTTTGCTAACAATTATATCGCATGCATTGCAGAATGAATATATTTGTAACAGTAGTAGAGTCATATTGTATAGACTGAACTAGAACTATCATTATGATGCATTCATTTCTCTGGACAAACATATTTATGTTAAAAGAGCCTCTCCTGTCCATTACTTCCTCTGGTAACTTCCTCTTCATTAATTCCTGCATAACCTCATGCAAACTTTAAATGGGAGAGCTTTTAAAAATGTGTATTTCTTCCCTGAATAGTACAGCACCTTGTTTTGGGAGACACGACACAGCTAATAAGAGGGCGCTAAAACCGTCTGCAGATGTGCCACTGAAAAGCCCTGTTAAAACATCAGTGTGTTTGTGTGTGAAACTGAGCATGGGTGCATTGCTCAACAGTGTTTGTGTGCTGCTGCTCACCGAGCCTGTGCATAACGGAAGGCCTCTTCGTCCTGCCTGGCTTTGATTTCCTGTTGTAACGCCTCCTCTAGCCGCTGCTGCATGTCCTCCAGTTCTTTGATTCGTGTTCTCTGTCTTTCCGCCTCGGCCTCCTTCAGTGCCATTTCAGCCTGCATGCTCGCCCGCGCCTGCACACAACCAAACACACCTGTCTTCATCCAGCTGTCAGAAATTCTTTATAAATGCCTTCAAACTCCAATGTAATTACTGAATTTAAACTGAATTCAAATTGAGGCAGCAAACAGGATACAAAATTGCAATTTGTATTCAAATGTAAAGAAGCAGAAATGATAATTATGTTTTTAGAACAATTGATACAAAATTTGAACAATGACGTATGAAAGCCTTAATTAAAAGTTCTGTAAAATGTAACATTTTGGAACAGAGATAGATAGACATCCAGGCACAGAACGACAGACTGACAGACCGATAGACCGATAGATAGATACAGGGTGACAGATAAATAGATAGAGGGTCAGAGAGAGAGATAGAGAGATAGATGGATAGATGAACAAACCACGGACAGACAGACAGACAGATAGATAGATAGATAGAAATAGACATAGTCAGATGATAGATAGATAGATAGATAGATAGATAGAAATAGACATAGTCAGATGATAGATAGATAGATAGATAGATAGAAATAGACATAGTCAGATGATAGATAGATAGATAGATAGATGGATAGATGGATAGACAGATAGAGGGTGACAGATAGATGGAAAGATAGATAGATGACCTCTTCAGCCTCTTTGAGCTGGATCTCCAGAGCCTGCTGGAGTTGTTCGTGTTGCTGTCGTCTGCGGAGTTCGTCCTGCTCCAGCAGTGCCTGTGCTTGTCTCTGTGCCTCCTTCAGCAGCTCCAGCTCGGCCATCTTCCGCTCGCGTTCCTCCTGCAGGGCTCGTAAGCGCTGCAGCTCCTGCTCCTTTGCCTCCTGCCTCTTCTCTCTCTGTTCCCGCTGCTCACGTCGTTTCAGCTTTAGGTCCTTATGAAGAGAAGCTTTACCCTCCACATGTAGCCGGATGGCTGTTTGGATAGCTGACGGAAAAAAGGAATACAATAAATCCAAAATTTGATTGAAAAAATGTATTGATGTCAAGGTATTTTAAGATGTTTTTAACATTTTCTATGCAGTTGCTCTAGTGCTCGGAAGTCTCTATGATAATAGAGGCTCAAGTTTTATGGGATTTTTTTTATCATCCACCAGGTGAAAGTTACTAGGTAAGTTAAAAAGTTTCGCTGTGACGTTTCATCTAAGAAAGTCTCATGAAACACCTACTGAGTAAAAAGTCAACCTTCGAAATGCCACAGGTTTCCACTAACAAAGGCATTTCCAAACCACAGTCACAGTGACGCAGTGATTATTATAATTGAAAAAAATATGTTTAAAGGGTACACAACAACAATGGCCAATTGTAAGTGTAAAGAACAGGGCCTGATGAACAAGGTGTCTCTTGAAGAAAGGGAAACTAGACAGGGAAATAAACATCTTCAAACTCTCCCTACAATTTACAAACAAAATGCCCTTGGCAAATTATTAAAATACTAAATTATAATGCATGCAGACCTGTAGTCCACTCTTGCCTCTGTTTGGTGTCAGATGCACTGAGTTCATAGGTCTTGGTGAGCGTCTTCAGACAAAACATACACCTCTTCCCATCTCTGTCAGGAAGAACCTGATATACAGAGCAAAGAAACAATTCACAGATGGCTCTGTTGATTACAGAAGTACATGTTCTCTTTGTATTGTGTGTTAATGGACAGCCAATAACCAGCTAAAAATGCTGACAAGTCTCATGCATTCATAAAGTGGTACAGTTACCACACCACTGTATAATTATGTATGCTTTTCTTCTTATAACAACACATACAAACCACGGACACTTGTACGCTACCTCTACACAGCAGTTTCCATCTAGCTGAATGCTGCCTTTGCGGTCTTTGCGGTCCTCACTAGTGAAGTAAATTAAAGTGCTGGGTCTCAGGGTGAACCAACGCTCAATCCAGTTTCTTCTCAACTGACCTTTCTTCCACAGATATCCCTAGGGTCAAGAAACAAAAAAATACATCAAATATACTCACAGACACATAACTGAACACAGTATTTGCTAAATGTATTTAAATATGTAGATATCACATTAGAAGGTTAGTGAAATAATATTTAAACTTTGCAGGATACTACAACTTAATTACATCCTTAAGTTTACGTATATTACAAATTGTAAATGTTGTTTTTCATTGAAATTGTTAAAAACTATAGGTTACTACTGTAACCCTGCTTTTTACCCAGATAACATGAAGTGAATGTTAGACAGAGAACTTCAAGTATAATCGTAACGTTACAAAACAATTTTAAAATAAATGCTTTAATTGGGAACTCTTTAACGTAAATATTGAGAAGCAGTTTCTTCTGTATCAAATCAGTATATCTATATGATTTCTCAAGGATAGTGTGACGCTGAAGACACTAAAAAACATTAAAAGCATAAAAAAAAAAAGTTTTGCGCATTAATATGTATTTTGAGCATTAATATATATTGTACTTGAAATAATAGGTTGATAATTATACACACACACATATATATATATATATATTTTTTTTTGCAAACTGTAACTACAGGTATAGGCTTTGGGGTCAGGTTTGCCAAGTTTGTAAAATAAACCACCCAAATGGAAATCAAAACTAACCCAGCCAGGGACAAAAAAACCCCAATTGGTTCTTTGGAATCAAAACATCCTCCAGCGGGTTTCCTAATTTGAAAAAAAACCTCATGACAATAGTTTAAAAGTGGCTACAAAATGCGTAAAAGCTGTGGACTTGGCAACACTGCTTGGGGTCATGGTTTAAGAATCAACCATAAACAAAATCATCTGATTTAAAAGATCAATGGCTCAGTTTCCTGAGAATGAAAAAACAGACATGATTACTAACTAAATACAAATATAAATAGATAAAGCACCTCTATACCTCTTTCAACACATCACCCACTATTTCCCGGTACACCTCCTCTATTGCCATACTGATGGTTTCTTTAGCAATGCCCCTCGTTAGTTTCCCAGAATTCATCATCTCTAGAAAAGCCCATACAGTGAAGCCGTTCTGCTGAACAGAATCTTGAGAAATAAAGTCTTCCAGTTCAACACAGTTCAGCTCAACACTCATAGCCATGCATAACTTCTTCAGTAAATATTCAACCTGTGAAGAAAAAAAAAAAAAGCAATAATATTTACATATGATATTGTGTGAAGATAAGAACAGCTATCTCATGCTGCTGCGGTGCATTTACCAACCACCTATAAAATACTGTGTCCACAGAACTCGTTTATATTAATACTGCTGCTTCTATAAGCTATGCTTTAAGTTTGTACTCCATTCTTTTTTTATATCATCTGCTGTGAAACTGCTGTAAATATATACATTTAGCAAAGACTTAACAGACAGAAAGAGAACAAAATGCTGTAGTTTTAACCACGTAAATGCATTCGCCAAAAATGAAAAAAATCGAAATGTTTTTAATATTGTAAGTAGTTTGTAAATGTTTGGCCTTGGCTGTACTATTTTATTAGCTAAATCTTCCCAGTGATAGCGACATCACCCTTGTTTCCTGACAAAAGCTATTAAAAGAAAGCAAAACTGCAAGTTCCAGGCACGTACGCAAGCAATGCGTATGATGAAAAGCAGACAGGATATTGATGAATTGATGAACACGACAAAGGCTACTAGCAGATTTGGACCTATGATTGCATCTGAAAGTGAAAAACCTTCAGGGCAGGTTGATGGTAAATGGTTTCAGCTGAACGGGAAAAAAAGAAATAAGCAAATAGCATAGAGCCATTTTGATCCTGTGGTTTACGTTGCATGAAATGATTTACACCGGACTTCTCATCAGAGCCAGGAGAGAGATAAAGGTAACATATTCTAGTATTAATAGGAGTAATAGAAAGACTCTATAAGCATTTGTAGAGCAACATTTCAAATGGTTCGATAAAATAAAATGTATACATTGTATACAAGTGTGAAATAATATTTGTACCACTATTCAACACTTTCAAAATATTGAAAGATCTTACCTCATTAGGGATCATGACCAGAGGATATCTGTCCTCCGAAAGAAATATAAACAGGCACCAGAGCCGGAAGGCGTCTTTTCCAGGTAAAACACACTTTCCCTCTGGTCGATAGTTCTTCTTGGCAGTAAGAGTCCAGCAGAGCTCATCCACATTTTCTTTGACAAACGTGCCTTCCACCACCTTACAGAGACGAGACAAACACACAGTTGGAAACTGACTAAAGAAGAAATGCAAGGATGTTTATGCAAAATTATTATGTTGATGAACAATATTTTGTTCTAGTCTGAGTTATACTGACCAGCAGATATGCACAAACCAAAAAACACATAGAATACACACTTGTAAGACAAAAGAGCGTACCTTGTCCAGGATGTATTTGTTGAGGTAGGGCATGTATCCCTGACTGGAGACTGGACCGTCGTCATCATCTCTGAAGTGTTCCTCGAGAGCCGCTGGGTCGTGTGGGATACACAGAACTGTGTAAAGATTATGAGATAAGACCTGCAGAGCAATAGCACAGATCTTAAACAACGGCAAAATAACATGGGAATCTATTGATATTTTCATCCAAGGGATTTATTGACTTTTACCATTCCATTAAGGAATAATTCACCCCAAAATGAAAACTGGCTGAAGAATTAGGCCATCAAAAATGTAGATGAGTTTCTTTCGTCATAGGAACAGAATTGGAGAAATTCAACATTGCATAAATTGCTCAGCAACGGTGAATGGGTGCCGTCAGAAGGAGAGTTTTTAAAAACATCCCAATAATCCACAGTCCAGTATATCAATTATATCAACAATATATCAACAAGCTGTGTATTTGTAAGAAACAAATTCATCATTAAGATGTTTTAACTTTGGTCTGTGTTAGTAAAGAGTGCTTGATATGCCCATATTTATGGTTAGACAAACAACTTTTTACTGAAGAAAACCATAGTTTTTAAGTTCAAAAGAAGTTAACTGATTGACTGGAGTCATGTGCATTATTTTGTATTATTGTATTCTGATGGCACCCATACACTGCTGAATGGGTGTAACACATCATTGAGCAAGTGGTTTAATGCTATACTTCTCCAAATTTGTTCAGATTTGGAGGGTGAGTTTTTACTTTTGGGTGAACTATTCCTTTAGGTTTTAGACCATGTTGCAGTTCAGAACAGGCCTGGCATGAAATTTTAAGAAGCATAAATATTTCATGCATCATTACAACCTCAAAAGGAAGTAGGCCACAGGTAGAGGTCTGCTCCACTTATACACATGCCTTTTACCATTCTCAGCTCAGAAAGAGGTTTGATTTAACCCACAATCATAGGATCATAATTATTTACCGCTTTAAAATATTTAAAATAACACCAGGAAGGATTTTGAAACAAATCATTTGCAGATAGACTCACAACAGTAACAGCAGGGGTTACATTGCATTACTTCTCCAACTTTGCTCGGGAACTTCTCTAAATGTTTCTTTGAAAATGACAGAGATGACGTTGTGGACTAGAGATGAGTAGATCAAACCATGATGTTACAAAGTACAAAGAGTGTGATCTCACTACACACATCCGGTGACCACCGTTCTCAAAGCGTATGATTCGAATTAAACAGTTTGAGCCCATTTACAGCTTTAAACACAAAAATGACCAAGAGTCAGAGATGCTCTATTGCAGCTGGTCAAAACCTATGGGACTGGACTTAAGCAAACAAACAAAAAACCTGAGTGCAGTCTTATCTATGTGGTATGAGATCAGATAAAACCTTTACAAATGCAGAAAAAAAGAGCAAATGAGAAAATAACAAATTACTATTTAAATAAGGTCACTCAATGAAAGATAAAGTCTTATAAATGAGCAATTGTTGAAGAACTCCTGTGACCCATATGTTCAGCAACATCACTATAGACCATGTGGCATAACACACAGGAAACACACCGTAAGCAGTTACAGCAGGTCCATGGTAACTTTTAAGAATAACACAGCAATGAAGAAATAACTTGTGCACAGGTTGATTACTGATCCTTCATTCTGTTCTTTCAGATCAAGGTTTATGTTAATAAAACATTGAGATCTGGGCGTCGTACAGGACCCATGTTTTCAGCCTCCAACATCCGAAAGTTATATCATAGCCCATTTATGGATTTGCAGCTCACCTTGAGTTGAGACTTGGACACCTTTCCACTCTTCTCCACATCTAGTGCGGTGAAAGCGTACCAAATGGACTTGAGCAGTTCTGAGCGCAAGTCCATGACTGCAGCAATTTTACTCTTCGTTTTTCCTTTTTTCACCGTTTCTCTTTCTCTCGCTCTGCAGTTCAAGGCCACCCACACCCACAGCAATAGTGCATCCTCCAACAGGCAAATCACCCCCCCTGCTGGGCCGAAACTCAATCAGAAAGAAGCAAAGTTCATTACACTTCCACTGCAACTCAAATAGAAGACATCAAAGCAAAAATGGGTATATAAAAGTACTTTCTTAGATCAATTAAAAGAAATTTTAACCCTTCCAGAAACCATCCTAAACTTGACATTTTGGAAGTGGTCTGTAAAAACCAAATGCCTTTTCCAAGTTTGTACACAGTCCGTATCAGGGTTTATTTATAAGCTATGAAAGAGGAAGCACCCAGTTGACTTTGTGAAGAACTAACTCTGCAAAAAAACATAAATAGAACACATATATGAAAGCATCAACACCAGAAAAAATAAAGTAAATAAATAATTATGATTAATCATGAATAATCATATTATTAAAATACATAGTAATGAAGAAAAAACTTTTGGGATGAATTTGAAACCATTTAAGATATTTCTGCCCAAATTCAGAAAAAAAAATTGGATTATTAAAATGCATTGCATCTTTGACATTTTCATGAAAGTTTAACATTATCACACATTCACCCAATAAATAAAAATATTTTATGGTAATGAAAACTATAAAATCAAAATTAAGCTTATTGAAGACCATTAAAATGTCAAATTCTGACAATTCATGAGTTTAACATTAATACACATTCACAAAAAATAAATAAATAAATACCTTTTAGTATTTATTGAACTGGATTTAAATTATGGAGATAAAAAAAAAAAAAAAAAAAAAACGTAACGTAAAACATCATAAGAACATGCAGGAAATGTGCTGTATGTGAAAAAAAACAAAAAACAGCGGGTTGAAATATGACCCAGACACTTTGTAAAACTTTCTTTGGATGATATTTCACAGAAAATCTTCTGCCTATCCAAACATGTATTAAAGCCAGTTTTTCGTCATAAATATTAAATTGAAACATCAAATAAACTGTATGACAGGATAACGTTGCCATTCCAAATGCACAATCTTCTGATCAAAAAAGGTGAGAATCCAGCAAGAATCACGACCCGTTCTTTAAGAACTGCACAACTAGGTTGTTTATTTTGTGATAACTGATACAGGATAAATGTTATACATTCTTTTTTCAAAACACTGATATTTTGTCATTTTTCAGTTTTAATATGTAAAAATTACACCAAACAAAAGCAAGGATTTGGCGAGATCGATATGATACATGATCTGGATGTTTAACAAAATCGACTATAAATCATGAGCAGTGATTGACGGGCGACACTGGCGATCCTCTGTTCAGTTATAAGAGACGATGAAAACAAAGAACACAAAACAGAGAACTAAAACAAGGACGTTACGGATAAGATACCAGTGCGCGCCAGAGAAACAGAATTTTTCCAAGTCATCATTCATAGCCAAGAAAATGCACACAGAATAATCTTTCTGCTGTATATATGCAATTGCTCGAGCTCTTGAGTCGACTTCACTGTACAAAAAGACATACAGATGTTGAAGACATACTTTAAACCTAGTCTCTCAATACTTCAGTATAAACAAAACAAAACTCTGGTTTCAGGAGCTAAAAACTACAATGGACTTTCTTTAAAAAAAGAAAAGAAAAAAAAGAAAAATGACATTCACATTTCTGAAACGTCTCGTAACTGCATCGATCATGATGGACTAGTGTTGAGATGTGATGCTTTTCAATGAGGCATTCCCTCCTTTCAGCAGCTGTCTGTCCTCAAACCACTCCTGTCTGTTCGCTGTGTTTCAGCCAAGCGTCTTTAAGCTCGGCCATTTGAAAGAGTGAGCGAGAAAGAGACAAAGAGAGAAAAGAGAGAGATCACCAAAATCCATCCCAAGGCCTGAGGCTGTTACGGTGAGGCGGGGGCCTTGCTGTTGTAGTGCACCTGGTACCTGTTGACATGTAAGCCTTTGACCTGCATGGACAGGCAGGTGGTTTTGCAGGGGATCATGTCCTCGTCCTCTTCTCCCATGAGCCAGTCCTGAACGCTGCGCTCGGCGCCAGAGGACACATGCTCGCTCAACCAGCCCCGGTGCCACTGCTCGAAGCGCTCGTGCTGGGCCCGTGCTACTCTGTGCTGGGACTAGAGGAAGAGACGGGACAAAAATGAAAAAAGAATTAAAAAGATGGGACTACATGCAGTTTTAAATATCATGGAGGCTGAGAAAAGAACAACGCTGCAGACCAGTACTTCTGCCAATAGTTCTAGGAACTACAAAAAGGTTCCTCTGGTGCAAAAGTCCCTACTTTCTAAAAATTTGGTGTTAATAAGATACGCATAGAGGAAACAACGCGTATGTGTTGTGATACTCTCTAAAATGGAGGAAGATGTAACTCGGGGGAGAAGAATGGTTTAGTAAACCAGTCATTCTGTTATATAAAGTATTCTCGCAATGTTCACAAAACTGAAGTTGGGCCACTGAATATGGACTGTTTTACCATATTAACCGTTTCTGGATCTGGGAATGTTTCAGTTGTGTTGCTGTCTATTATGGGTCAGATTACTCTCCGATTTCATCAAAAATATCGTAATTTGTGTTCCAAAGATAAACAAAGGTCTTACGGGTTTGGAACGACATGAGGGTCAATAATTAAGGACAGAATTTTCATTTTGGGGTGAACTAACCCTTTGATTGGATCAAAAGTGACAGTAAAGGCATTTAGAACATTAAAAAAGACACCCATTTCAAATAAACGCAGTTCTTTTTTTTAAATTAAGAATACTGTGCAACTATTTTCAACATCTATAGATTTATTATCTGATGAAGTACTAGAACAAAAATTATTATGTATACCAAATATAGAAATATTCTGAATCTTTATTGTGTATTTTATTAACATGCGTATTTTACAGGCTTACCCTCCGAGCCTTCACCAGGGCCCCTCGGCGGTACATGTAATCTTCGGAGTTCATCACAAACACCATCTTGTGAGTGTTTAGTTTGAAACGGCAGTCCAGGTTCCCGGCTGTCTCCACACCCATCTTCCGATGCCACTCTCTCCGGCAGCGCATGGCTTCCACCTGCTTCAGCTGCCAGCCACGGAAATGCCTCAGATTCCTTAAAGTGAGGTGCAGAACAAATGTTAATCTGGTTTCACTTTAATTTGAAATGTATTCGATTTAAACAAGCCCTGTTTAGTTTATATCACAGTGTGCGACTTTATACTGAGACAATCAGCATCAATTTTATACCCAATTCATTCCAGAAACAAGGTCAGATAATTTGAGTGGTCTAAAAATAATGAGCGTTGCCGATAGAAAAATAAAATCCACACAGCTCTAAACAAATTAACAATTAACCTCCTGGAAATAAAAGAGAAAGAACACTCATAAATATAAAGCACGTTAAACACTTTTTACCTGGGTAGAAACACAGGCTTGAAGTAGTATCCTTCTGTCTGAGAGCACACAGACTCAGTTCCTATATACTGCTCCATATAATTAGACAGGTTCTGAAACAAGACAACAAATATTAATGCACTAAAATAAATAAATTACACTCCTGCCTCACCAGTAGGTTACTTAATTTTACATGATTAAATCTGAAGCATTTACATTTTTTTTTTAGGAAAGAACAACACATTTCAGAAGTATTTTCTGTCATAAAAATACAAAACTTTGTTTGGAGTTACCTGAACATCCAGAGGGTCATCGCCTTGGGCCTCCTCTGTGTCCAGCAACTCAACTGTTAAGGTCACCTGACCTTTGTTTTGAATTAACATGACCTGATGAGAAACAGCCAAGAATTTACAAACAAAAGAAGGTAAACACAAAACAAGAATGACAATTCATAGGACTAATGCAACCGAGGAGATGAATATCACAGATTTCCACATAAATTGTAGGGACAGCATTAGGTTAAGCACCTTGAAGCAGTTCTCCTCAGCCATGACTCTCTCAGCCTTCCATTGGTAGCTGGCCTCCCAAGCAGCACGGACACACTGGGATGAGAGATTGCCACCAGCAGCACCCCTCTTCCTCTCTGCCAGGTACAGTTCAGTGACTTGCAGACAAACCTCATCACTGACCAAGTGCTGAAGCTGTTGGAGCCAATCAGAGAGAAAAGCATGTTAACACCTAAACAAAAAAAGATTTTATTTGCTTTTTTGAAATACAAATGTACCATTACATTCAAAGCCAAAGAGGCCATTCGCACAATGTGTAAAACTGCTTTTCCATTGTAGACATTCACTAGACAAAAGTGTATGAGTGTTGCTCTCACGTCTCTTGCACGGTCTCACATTTTTAAGATGCCAAGTCAATCTAAAAGAATTTCAACTTTTACATTCAGCACCATTCTTCTGTTCCAAAACAGTGGTTCTATCAGAAATAGCAAGATTGTCACAGCAATCTTTTTATTTTATAGAAACATTCTGTGCTGTGCTTTTACTTTAAACCTTAAAAAAAAAAAAAAAACACAGACGTGATCTGTGTGAACGGCCACTAAGCCTCCCCTCTAGGTCAGCTTTATGCTCACGACGCTATAATTAGATGAACGATGAATTAAAATAAAACTGTATTACGGCTTAGTGTGATCATCAAATTAAATACATTTGCATGCATGTTTACATATAAATGGCTATTTAATATCCATTTAATCAAGATAATGGGTGAATCAAAACTAACGGCTGAAGAATAGAAGCTCTTTGTAATGCAACTCTTCCACCCACCTGTCTTACGATGTTCTGAATGAGCTTGTCGACGGTAAATCCAATATAAGCGTGGATGGTGAACATCTCTCTCAGGGTGTCCTCATATTGAGTGGACTCCAGGTTTCCATCCAGAAGACTGCGTACCATGTCTAAGAACGCTGGGTAATACTCCTCTAACTCCACTTCACCTGATAAAACAGATGTTAATTATAAAAAAATTCATTTAGTTGTCAACTACACCAAAGCGAATTTTAGGGGTGCATCCAATGCAAAACTTGTGTAAGTGTATATATGCATCGTTCAGGAAATCTACTCACTGGGCTGTTTTAGACGCAGCTCCATGGCCAGGTCGTTTGCCTTTTCTCTGCGCCCCTCTCCCATGAGCAGCCGTTCCCGATTCTGCTCGGCCCTGTGTTCCAGTAACTGTCTCTCGGCCTGCCTGTAAACTTTTAGCAGCCGTGAGCACAGAGTTTGGTGCAACCGCAGGAAGAAGTACCAGTTATTATTGACGAAGAACAGGTTGTAGACTCCATCCAGCTCCTTCTGGTGCTCAGCCTCTGGGTCCCGCAGATCCACCGCCTCCCCTTCTGGATTCATACTGTGGGCAACTGTAGGTGTGTCCAGGCTCTGAGGGGAAGTACATCGTCTTCGCCTGGAATCACCATTCAGCTGTTGCTGGCCGCCTGGTGTTGAGACTCCACTTCCTGGGGCGGCACCATCTTCACCCTCGGCTTCCTCGTCCGTGAACTCCTCTGTCTCGCTTAGCTCTCCACGGCGGGCAAAGAAGAGGTCGGGAACAAAGTGCTGGATGATACGCTTGATGTGGTCCTTGTCGTCCTTGTGGATGGTGGGTTGCCGCTTGACATGGTAGATGATGAGGGAGGCGGCGTCCTCCAGGATCTGTTTGTCTTCGTAAGTGAAGATCATGTGAGGTTCACTGGTCGAATTTGTGCCTGAGCCGTCACGACCTTGCTGGCCCACGCCACCCTCTTCTGTGCTTTGCTCCTGCCGCTGTAGATGGGCAAAAAAACAAAAGCGCTAGTTATCTGCATGACATACGAGACACTTGTAGCAAGCGAGTGAGATGAGATTTCACACGGGGTACTCTGTTGTTATTGAGCAGGAATACAGAATGAAAACGGTGCCGATGATGAATATGTAACAAGTTTTTGTTTATACACATTTGTTTATTTAGCCAATAAAGAAACAGATCCGTGTGTTTTTCCTGAATTAAACTGCTGTTACATCACTCAGTTCAACCCATCCAGACGATTGTGTCATTTATAGTGAAAACAAATGAAATATTCCAAATGTTATTTTGGCTAATTAAAAAAAAAAAAAATTATCTGGTCTATTGCATTCCCTAAGAAACATTTGCACATTTATGTATGCTAATAGGGATCAAAAGAGAAAAAATTTAATTAAATATGACCATGAAACTAGAGAAGGAGAAAGAAGAAAGCAGTAAAAAAAGAGAAAAGATTTAAGATGTAGTAGAGTGGAATAATTAATGAGATGTTGTTCATTAAATTCAGCGACTGAAATATCTCCAGCGTTTTTTGCTATGTGGGAGAATAAAATGAAAAAGGGTGCAAAACAGAGCTTGATAAGACTATTTTACCAACAGCAACAAATAATAACAACATGTCAATTTAAATGCTATTATACAAGCAATGATTTAAGTTTTTTGTTTTTAATTACAGAGTAGAATATTCACTGTACTCACACATGTCAGTTTTGGCCCTTTATTAATCTCCATAAATCTCCAAAGATTTGTCTGGTCGACTAATAATCGTTCACTTTAAGCATTATAATGAGTCTTAAATTGCCTATAGCCTAATAAGAGCTCAATTACACACACAAAGCTTGCACATCCTGTTTGCTTCCATTATTTCCCAAAAGTGTGATTTATTTTTTTTTTATTATGAGTGCACACCAATTAACATTCTTTACTAATTAGAAATATGTATTACTCTTATCTGTACGACCAAAAATTACACTTCAATACATTTCGATGGGTTAACATTAGATTACCTGCCATGTAAAGTTGCCAATACATAATTACATATTTCAGATGATAAGATATATTTGTGGTAATTGAATAATTTTGTATTTTTAGCCCAGATAGCAACTGGTTAACTACAACCAATATCACAGAGCAAGATTTTCAATGTAAAGTCTGGTCCACTACGCAGTATATTTTGGTCAAAAACTTTTGTTTTAATCTGCCATTTAGATCAGCAAAAAAGTCTGTGAAGCATTTGTAGAGAATAAACGAGCGTTTGCATGTCCTACTCAATGTACTTTATTAGACTAGCTATTAAGGACCTGTTAGTCACAAACTGCTGACTTGGCCTGTGGATTATTTTTTTCTGCAACTATGCAAGTAATAAAAATTTGGTCAACCAGCCTGTTCTGGTCAATTAATGATTAGTCGACTACTAGGGGACAGCCCTAATGTCATTAACTCAAAAATTACAGATTGAAATGATTATTCCTACTGTTAAAATAAAGTAGTTTATGAAATTACAAGCCAAAATGGTTCAAAATGAATAATTTGGGGAAAAAGCTAGATCCTGAGAGCGAGTCGTTAGACCTTCAGAAACAGAAGATCAGCTAAACTCACCTCGTCATAGATGCTTTCTATTTCATTGAGAAGACTCTTGGATCGAAGAGCCTTCATGTCGTTCTGTTTGAAGTTGACACCCTGGTGATCCAGTGATTTCAGATACGCCTTCTCATATTGCTCTCTCCAGATTTTGTTGAAGCCCTGCTGGGCCTCCCTCCACTCCTCCTCTTTAGCTTTCAATCTATGGCAAGAAAATCATCCATTTATTCTTCTTTAAAAATGTTATATCTGCTAGACTGAAGTGCTCTTCATAAAAGCGAATGACCACAAAATTAGGGAGAGTGTTACAAATAGCTAAAAACATGCTAGAATTATTAACTCTGTATAGAGTCTTGTAGACCTCAACGATTTTTGTTGAGCAAAGAGTTGCAATAAGTTGTTGACCTCTGAGCTATTAATTTTGCTGTCAAATGTAACTAAAGATACCCTGATTGTCATTTAGACTTTGTTAACCTTTTGAGTACGACAGGAACTGCAGTGGCTGGACTCCTCTTCAACCCCTCTATGATTTCTGGAGCCTTGTCGCCGTAGATACGATAGATTGCACGACGCTGGATGACTTCAGAAGTTCCACCGAGACAGTCGTCTAATCGGAAGCGCTCTTGATCCTCTGGCGAAAGGCGGGATAATTTCTTCTGCACGCTTTCCAAAACTCTTATTGTTGCCAAATTAGTCTCAAGCACAACATCCAGCTACAAAGCAAAAAAGAGAGAGAGGAAAAAAAAAAAAAAAGGAAAAAAATCAATACCAAGTTTCAGTTGAAACCTAAACCTCCTGATATTTTCCGAAGACATCATCTTACCTCAAACCTCTCATCCTCACAGCGGTGAAGCTGCTCTTCATATGGTGTTTTCTTGGAACTCACAAAAGTGGAGTCTTCTGACCAGGAAGGGAAGGAGACCCAGGTATCATTCAGCACCTATAACAAAACAATGAGCTTAAAACATTGTACTAACATCAGGATTCTGACCCAATGACTAAAGCCTTAGCCATATTTGGTTGTAATTTTTAAAGATGTCTCATACACCAGCCACTTCGGATTTGTCATGAATATCTAGCTTATTTTCTCCATACAAAATCATTGTTTACAAACAAGCATTCAGCGACTACACCTCCAGGTTCTCCAGGCACCCTGGCAAAATAGCTATTCATGACAAGTGCTTCCATTCAAATTCAGCTGAAAAAAAGAACAGTGTGGGGGCTGAAACACCCCATTTTCCAAATGATTCATGGAGATTTGGGCTTCTGCGAATTTACACCATTATCTGTGGATCGGGACAAACCCAAGATTTATGTCATCATTATCGCCTCTCCTTTAAAGACCCAGCCTAACATTTTTGTAATGGCAGATTTGCATCACTTTATCTTAAGATCATTAGCATACTGCTTAGGTGAAATACCTACTTGAGCATTAAAGATATATATAGATATAGATATATAGATGTAATATTTGCATTGTATATGACATTATATTAATAACAGTACAAACATTACATTGCTTCCATAAGATTTCAAAATGTCACCCATTTCTAAAAATGCAGTACCTCTTTGCATATAGCAGTTCGGCCACTGCACTTGGGCTGCTGGTACGTCTTGGGCAAGGCTCTGTAGCTGGATCCCAGGCGTTTACAGGAGGCGTAATCCACTTCTCTGCCTCCACCCTCCATGTAGCGGTCAGAGAGGCCCGTGACGGCATGAGACAGCTCTTTATCACCCAAAAATGACTTAAACTGGGTGTACAGTTCTGGAAACTTCCTACAAAATGAGGCATCAGTGGCATATGACTCATGACCGACATGAAAGGGCTGTGAAATGCACCATATGGAAAAAAAACAGGATTAAATAAACATGTCCTATTTAAATCTTTCTTACCCCAAGAATGGAGTCACAAGCTGCAAGAGTTCGGCCCCTGAAACCACTTCCTGATTGAACAGAGCTATACAGCGTAAGAAATTCTCGTACACCTCCTGACTCTTGAGCAGACGGCGAACCTAAAATAAATAAATGAAATTGTTCAATGGCTGTGACTGCGTAATAAATTCTATGGCGATGGCTGACTTCCTATCATTTCAGAGCAGTTATGTTTACGAAACGCACCTTGTCAAAGAACGTGAATTCCCGTAAAACTCCATGCTTTCCAACAGAGGCAAAAGATGGGTCCTTGGAACAGGAATACTTCATTTTTTTCTATGTGGATAAAACAAATAAATTGTTTAAGCGTAAGCAACCCACATATACTGGAAGGTTTTAGGACACAGATGCATATGGTAACAGAGTTGTGAACTCTGACCTTCAGAAGGGGGGTCATGTGGGGCAATAACATGGGTCTAGGTCTCTTCTTGCTCTGTTTATTCATTTCCTCTTCCTCTGCTTTCTTCAGACTGTCTTTGCCAGGTAAAGAACCTCCAGTAAACTGCAATCAAAGACACAGTTAGAAATAAATTAATTAATATTACCTCCACCTTTCAGAAGTCTTGGGTCAGTAATTGTTTTAAAAGAAGTGACTTAGGCGTTCCAAGATTAGTTTGATCAATAATAGTAATAAACTTTGATAAATTTGATGGCAAAGCTGAATTTTAAGCAGCCATTGCCTCATTTTTTTTTTTTTTTTTTTTACAAGATCCTTATTTATGGATTTGGATATGGATTTATAATTATCAATGTTGAAAACAGTTGTGCTGACTAATATTTTTTGTAGCAAATGTGCCACTTTAGTAAAATGTTTAAAGGAATTCATAAGAAACAGAAATGTTTCATACCATTTGACATGTTTTACGGTCACTGCTGATCAATACAATATTATCTATCCTTGCTGAATAAAAAGTTGTTGTTTTTTTACTTTTTACATGACAGTGTAAAAAAAAAATGAAATTGTTTAAGAGAGTTATTTTGTTGCAAATCGATAAGTGCAAAACCCAATACATTTTTTAAAAGCAGACAAAAGGTCATTTTCTAACCAGAGATCTCTTTGCATCCGGCAAAAACTGGCCAAACTCTGCAAGCAGATCCTCTTGACCTTTAAAAAGGCTTGCCACTTTGGAGAAAACCTCATCTTCAGTCATTCCTCCAGTGCTACGCCCTCTGCTCTCCTTCACCTCCAGCTGCTCCTTCTGCAGATGGACACAGGACGCACAAATCAATGAACATCGATAAGTTTACGGGATGAGTAGAAGAACAGTCTATTTCCTTTAGCTATAGTAGGTATTAGCCTAGTTTCAGCCTCAGGCAGGACACCCACGGATGACCCACAGTCCGTTCATTGACAGTCTGGTGCATACTGCTTGAAAAAGGCTGCTAAAAATCTGCTCCAATCTGATTGGCTTGATGAAATCCACAAGCAGAAATGTATATTTAATGTCTGTGAAATTAATAGAACTTTTACAGAAATTCAGATCACAAAGGCTACAGACACTTTTGCTGATCTAAGTCTTGCTCTCACCTGGTATGTATGCAGAATCTCCAGAAAGGCCCGGTAGGTTTCTGGGTTGTCCAAAAATCGGTTTTTGATCTTATTGACGTAACTGATGGCACTATCAAACTCCACAGGACTGGGTTCTGATGTGGGAGGGGACACCGACGTGGTGGCTGGCTGTGATTGGCTCTCCCGGCTGGGCAGTGGAAGTGACAACCTGCTTGATTGTTCCGGAGGTCCAGATGATGAAGCGATGCTCTCTGGAGAGGTTACGGCTTCATTCGGAGCTGGTCCTGCTTCAGCCACAGCTGATGAAGAGGCACTAACCACAGAGCTACCTGTGCTTCTTCCTGGTCCTGGAGAGACCTGAGAGAAAGAAACCAAAAAACGGCCTTACTTTAATACACCAAGAAAGTCAACACCTCCACATTCATTACAACGGGAAAGCAGGAATACATAACTTTTTCACAAAACTTACACTACCATTCAAAAGTTCTGGGTAGACAACATTTCATGAATGTTTTTGAAACCAATGCTCACCAAAGGTGCATTTACTTAATGAAGATGTAACAAACTTTTATAACAAAACAGTGTTTTTTGTTCTTTTTCTAATGTATAAGTCTCTTATGCTTAATGCTACATTTATTAATTCAAGATTCTGATATATTATTACAATTACAAATAACCCTTTACTATTCTAAAATATTTTAAAATGTCATTTATTTCTGTGATGGCAAACGCTGAATTTTCAGCAGCCATTGTGTGATCCTTCAGAACTCATCCTAATATGCTGATTTGGTGCTCAAGAGCATTTCTTAATAGTATACATGTTGAAATTGTTTGTGCTTTTATTATTGGAAAAATGTGTTATTATTGTAAACCATGATTCTATGATGGACAGAAAATTCAAAAGAACAACATTTGTTTCAAATAGAAATTCATTGTAACATAACTGTCTTCAAAGTATGTTTGATCAATTTAATTCACCCTTGCTGAATAAAAGTATTAGTTTAGTTAAAAGCTTATAAATTGTCAGTTTATGGTTTACAACAGTCATAACTGGTATGGCCTGAATTCATCAGCAAACTGAATTAATTGTAAAACTGCGTGTAAAGTTGCTTTGAATCAATGGAAATAGCCAGAATTGCGGTACATAAATGTAATGAATTTATTATTATTATTATTATTATTATTATTATTGAGTTATTACAACTAGAAATGTTGACTATGACAATCAAAATGACATGCAGGCAATAATAAAGCTGTTATAGAATTTCATGAAAATGTCCCATTTATTCTTAAACACAAAGCTAATTTTATTTTGACTACTCCCTGACAGTCTATATGGTGTGACGTCACCAAAGTGTAAACTTGAAGGAAGCTAGCAAGGGGCCCATTTGGGACAGGGCCAAAGTTAACATGAAATCAATATCACACCCATTTTCTTTCTTAATACACAAGTCCTGGCTTATTGTGCACAGTTCATCAGTGCACATTTCTCCAAATAAAAACATTTTTGTCTTTGCAGTCACTCATTAAAATGAAATTACTTGTTCTGCCTCTTCTTTTGTCTTCTGCCAGAAAGTCCACGTGTGCTATTTAGGCATAGTTTTTAGGCAAACTTGCATTCTAGTATGCAACACTTTTGCTTCACAATCTAGTCCCGATAGCTAAAAATAAAGATCTACCCTAAATTGTTTTTCTCTAAATATCTTGCTTTATTCAGAAAGGTCACACAAGTAAAATTAGCTGTGAACGTGGCTCAGTGATGACCTTTTGGTAATTGATGAACTGAAACAGTGAAAATGAAGAACACCAAGGTAAAACAAGCAGTAAACTGAAGTACCTCAAGTCCTACCTGTGAGGACAACGGGGACTGAAGAAATGCCATTCCATTCTTGGGAATTTCGATCCGATAACCAGGCGGTAGAAAGGCATTAAACCCCAGGACGAGGTCAGGATGCCCATGGAAAAGCTGAGAAACTCTGTTGATAACTCCTGGTGTGTCAATGCTGTGGATGGAGAGATCAGAAATACAATCACTGAGTGCTTTTTGTGCACTTAAGCACATTTAAAGTGCACATACACCTACATACCTTTGAGATTTAAACTCTTTCATGATATCCAGAAACTTATTGTATATTCCCGGATCATTTCCGAACCGTATTTTGACTTGGTCCAAGTAAGATAAGGCATCCTCCACCTGCAACAGATGTAAATCTTATTTACCCAAATTATATTACCAAACAATGTAACACAAAATAAGCATGAATACAATTACAAAAGTACTGTGGTGGTACCATAGTAAAATAAAGGTATGGGATGGTAATAACAAGTATTTGTGGGAGTTAAAAAAGTTTTTTTTTGACAAGTACAGTGGTAAAACTACAGGTAATATTCATGGAAACACGTTGGAGCATAATGCAGAGAGAATTTTACTACCATGGTATATACTAAAACACCACAGTATTACCAAATAACTACAGTCACAGTACTTCTCTTCTAAGGTAAGCACCGTGGTACATGGCCAAAATACCATTGCCATTTTTTGGGGACACTGAAAGGACAGATGTGGGACATTTCTATTTAATGCATAGCCACATCACTTTGAATGACTTTGCATTTGCTTGTACTATTAAAGTAATACATCGCCTGCATTTCAATTATGCAAGAGAAACAAAAAAGCACTGTGAAATCTAAACCACTACACACTTAAAAAAACGCAAGTTATTCGATTTTTTCCTCTCTGTTCACAAGAACAAAAACCCAACGAGAGAGAGAGAGAGAGAGAGAGAGAGAGAGAGAAAAAACGCACGCCTAAATAAACCTTCAGGATAAAAAAGAAAAAAAACAGTTACAATGTCCTACCCAACCACTTCGATGCAGAAAACTGACCCAAATCAAGCGGTCTGGGCGAAAGAAACAGCCGGTTTATATTCTCTTTGTGGTTTTATTAATATTCAGTGAGGAAAATAAAGGCTCACTGACTATTTTAGCTTTGCTGCGTTAGCACTAGTGCTAGTCACAACACAACAACCCCGCTACGATTTCACAACAAAAACAAACAAAACGCGATTCAAACTGCTTTTTAACAGAGAAACGCTTGGGGTACGCTTAACATACACTTTTCATTTCTCTCAAAGGTCTGGTTTAAACAAAAAGGGACGCGTTTATGACAAAAGCAGCTGTTAGCAGCGCAAACCCCCCCCTCCTTCTTTCTCTGACCTACGTCAATTATATAAATAAACCCGTTTAATGTTCAACAAACGGAGTGTTAAGTGCGATTTCTGGCGGAGCCGCAATAAATATCCACGGATTTGGGCTTTAACAAAGAGCAGCGGTCAAAACACGACCGCGTACGGGGAAAACATTAGAGTTTAATTCAGCACATAGACTAACGCACTTCCATCGTGTTTGGCTGGTAATCTAGCATTGCTTTGACCGGGAATCGGTGCGTTAGGCGACAGTAAATCGACTTTTCCTGCTTGAAATGATGTAAATAAGTGCGTGAGATTTTCAAATCCATTTCCACACACACTCAGTGTGAATGCTTTGATATGCCCCCATATGCATATGAACAGCACAGCACTTCCTAATACACAATGCGTTGCGAGAGAGAAGGAAACACATGCACTTGCTGCAATGCTCCTTACCTTTAGTTTCTGAAAGTGCTGCTGCTGGACTTGCTTCTGAACCACATAGGCCTTGTCTTGGATCTGGTTGATTTGCTTCGCAGTGCTGCTGCGAGCCTGAATTTTCGCCATGGTGCGTTTCCTTCCCCACCAACAGCCACCGAAGCCACGATGATTTACCGTCCCTCCGTGTTTGCAGGTTGTTCTGGCGTACAAAAATCAGTTCGTATCGAGGGGGGGCACCCAGCTCTCTTCCCCCCACAAGTCCGGTCTACTTTACCGACGGCCACCCAGTTACTCCAGTATAGACTTCCAGCTCAAGCCCGCAAGTGTGTTCCGACCTCTCAATCCCTGCTAAAACTACACCGCCAAGTGCTCGGATCAATACCGAGCCGCCATCGACACCCGCGAAGAGAACCAGAAACAATGCATGTAATTTTTTTTTCTCCCCAATGGTCGTATTATTTAAACAAATGATGTATGTCTCTTTAAATTCGGCGGCAGCTGTGCGCTCGATCCTAGCGTCCGGAAACGGAGGGAGTTGTGGAGAATTGAACAGCGCATGCGCACAAACCGAAAGAAGGCGGAGTGTATGGGATCTCAGCGGCCTCAAGCATGAATGGGATTCTGCACACGTTTTTGTCCACTGGTCGAATGTCGTAGAAAAGTTGCTTTGCGTCGATTTAAAATGTTTTATGACTCATTTATTGCTCTGACCAGTAATTCTGATCAAATGCAGTAGATGTTCTTGTATGAGTATCATTCAGTTGTCTCAGAGGTTTGTTTTTTAAAAGTCAAAGTTCACCACAGTTTAAAAAGAGAAAGTGCATGACAAGTGTCTTGCTTTAGTTACACATTTTTAATACATACATATAAATATTCATGAAATTACTTACTGGAGTCGAGACTGTTGTTTTTAATAATAACTAAAATAAAAAGGCAGACACAAAATGAAGGTTTTAAAAATAAGCGTGGTTTATAAAACCCAAATATGACAGGATCACCAAAGTGTATACAGAAACACAAATGAGATCATCAGTGGAACCATCATAGGAATACACTCAACATTTACAAACTACTCTGTAAAAGGGGGAACTCTGAGACATGTTCTCTCTTTTTATATCTCTATTTAATCACAGAACCACACGTTTTTTCTATTTTTCTGTAAGTCTTTACTTACTCAAAAGTACAACCATCTATCAACTACAAACAATGTCACAGTCAAGTATTTAAGAAGGGATACAACATCAAGATAGGAGATAGAAAAGATGCAGAGATATCAAGCACTTAACATCATAGGTTTAGCAAGCAATCGACATAGTTTTCCCCCCATGAAGAAATGATGTCAGGGCTTGTGTATTACTCCAGTTCTGTATTTGAAAGTGTTAAAAAAAAGTACAAAATCAAACCCCTACATGAGGGTTCGTCTCATAACAGAACCCCTACATAGGGTGTTAATGAGAATGTTAACATGTCCCAATCGTCTCCCAATCTTCCCTCCAGCCAGATCAGTTCAAAATATCGATCTTAAACCACCGTCACCCAACAATTCCTGTCAAATGGGCACAAACCCCGGGGATGAAGGTGTTATGAGTAAAAATATACACCTACTGTAGATAAAACCGATCACATTCCATATTCACTAAAGCGTCTTAAGTTACACTATTTCGACAGAATTCACATATGTAAGACTGTGGGATTGTGACTAATCAAAAATGCCCTTCATCTACCATAATACTGCTCATTTAAAGCAAACATCTCCAACTTGTACATAAATAATTAGTACAATGAATAAATTAACCGACATCCTTTTAAACATTTAAAATGTAAAAAAAAAACTATTTACAGTGCAAAACAAAAGCAGCATGCAGGCAAGACAATTGGCAATGCATTACAAAAAGCACCGGATGGGGCAAATTTGTGCTCAGCATCTATATACGCTGATATTGGTTCAGAAAGTGTATCATTTCTACTTTTCTTTTGTGTGTGTGTGTGCCACTCGACAGTCTACTCGATAAAGGATTCAGTAACTTCTGAGAGTCAAGAACTAAAGACAGCAAAGTAAGACACGGTGTGCCAAAGGATCATTCTGAGAACAACAAGATTGACATTTCATTAATATTAAAGGACAAAAAGACTGCACATTAACACAGTAAGACCACATTTTCAATGAGGATAGCACTCTATATTCTTTTGCAACCACAAATCACATGTAGTTTTTCCTTTCTTCTGTCAGATTTGTAATCCAAACTATGAACAATTTAATTTAGCCTTAAACAAAAAAACGGAAATGTTACTCGCAAACACAACGCCTGCTATCTGTACATAGTTTTTTCCGTTAGCATTAACACTTTTCTTTTAGAGAGTAAATAAGAAAAGAGATTGTGAAGACAAACCCATCTTTTCGTTTGATTTTAGTTACAGCTGAAAGATTGTGCTTGCAAAAATACAAGGACTCATGCTGCTGAAAGAGTATCAAAGTAAAGTAGTAAGCTAAAAAATACATATCAGCTAAAACAGCCCTGGTGTTTTTTTTGTGTGTTTTTTTTATGACAACAATGGATAATAATCATAATAAAAGTCATTTTAAGTACATATATCAATCTTCTCTCTCTGCAATCGAATCATTATGATAAAGAGGAGAAAAACAAACACCTTTCTCCTAAATATGCTGTTTTAAATATGTATGAAAATGCATGAAAGACAAGGTAGTTATACCTGTCTCCCAAAAATGTACATTATACATGTACATTATAGATCACATTTCTTCATCAAAATGTAAAAATGATTAAAATAAAGATATCGACACACTCATCAAGCATACAAATAATCAAACCGTGACCATAGTTAAGATGTTGGTGAGGGAAAAGCTTGTCTGCTCACCACACTGGAACTACTTTTTGATGCACAACATTTCATATGGTTTACCACAATACAAAATTGATATCACAACCATAAGAATTATAATCGACTGGCAGTGTTTGCATTTCCTCTTTGGCTTGCAGTGGTAATGGCAATGCTTAATAAGTGATACAAAAAGCCATGTAGGAAACGCATTAGTTCAATAAAAATGTGTCCACTTCCATTCGGTTTGCAGTTGGGTGACAATTATTCCTGAATCTTTTCAGTTTAGTGCATCATTGCATCTGAAATAGTTGACAGAATAATCTGCTCTTTTAGCTTAAATCAGCAGTGTCAGGTTTACTTACAGTAGTTTCACTGGTCAAAATATTAATGAAAATAACAATTCTATACATCAGCAGGAGGACAGCAGTTTAACATCAGCTATCGCTCCCTAAAAGAAAACACACACACATGCACAATTCATTCTCTCAAACACAAACCATACGTGGCAAAAATATGACAGCTTTGATATCAAAGCAATGCATGTTAAAAAAAAACAAAAAAACACATTTGCATATTAAATATGATGAAACAATTACTCTTAAACATTGTATGCGTTTTATGGTTTAGAAAAATGAAGCATTTCCAAAAAGTGCCACCAGGGCCGTACTCTGATGTCATGAGGACAACTCAAAACAACAAATAAAATGAACGAAAAAACAACTAAACAATATAACAGCTACTGAGCTGTTGTTATTTCTAAAAGCGCTGCAGTTATAGTGTGCGACTTGAGTCTGTGCAGTGTACGATATATTACTCTTCCATATGATAACTCTCCTCCCTGTAGTTCCTAGTTATTATTTTAAGTTTGTAAACAGTCATATGCAGTAATATAGATTCAAAAACCTAAACAAATGTACAAAAAATATCAATATAGAGAAAGAAAATGAAAAAGTCTAATTAAAAAAGTACCTTGAGGAAAATTCCACACTTGGCTTTTTCGTGTGTGTTTGTATCTCGTTGTATGTGTGTGTTAGCGTTTGTACGATGTCACTGTTGTGTCCTGATATGTCTCACAGCTGTTTTTGTGCTTAACTCTGTCCACTACTCTGTCTTTGGATGGTTTGGTGAGTGTTGAAAAGCGAGTGTGTGAATATGTATGTATCAGTGTATGTGTGTTTGGGATCAGGTGTGCTGAGGCAGCTCTGTGAGGAACCAATAGAAAGCAGAGACAGGTGGTGTGACAGTGAGATCTGGGTTCAGCTGAAGGCCTCATCATCCGTGTCCTCAATGAGCACCTTAGTATCCTTCTTAGACCTGTCAGAGAAACACACACACACACACACACATATATATTAAAATGCTACCAATTGATGTTTGCAGTCTGGAAGATGAAAATGTCATATTAAATAAATACTGTTCTTTTGAACTTTCAAAGAAAAAAGGGTTGATGGTCATGGTTTCCAAGGAAATATTAAGCAGCGCATCTATTTTAAACATTGGTAAGAAAAGTTTCTTCAGCACCAAATCAGCATATTAGAATTATATAGTAGATCTGTTTTATACACTATAAAAAAGTTTGCATTTTAGTTTTTGGTAACACTTTATTTTAAGGTGTCATAATACAGAGTAATTACCTAATTAGGTACTTATCATTTAACTAACAGCCTGTCCTTTTAGTTTTTTAAATTATGTAGATATAATAGGCAGCTATGGTTACACATTTGTAACAGTTACACAGTGACTTGTACACTTAAGTACAATCTTGATTTTAAGTAGCTTACGCCTGTAATTTTAATATTCTGTCATTTTAAATCCAGAAGAACTGTGGCAACCTACTTGGAAAGCTACCTGAAAAACTATGGGCAAGTGTACCTTGGAACAGAAGAAGAAGTTTTAAAAAATAATGTTTGGAAATGTAAACTGATATTTCCAACTAATACTCTACCGCAAAAGATAGAAATATCCGACTCTATTGCTGAAAATACTAGTGGCCTAATACATTTGCACAGTACTGAATGTGCCTATAGTTTTAAATAAATAGCTGTGACTCGGTCTATTACATATGTGTAACAGTAGCTGCATATTACACCTACATGATTACAAACTGTAAGTACAAGCTGTTCCGTAACTAAGTGCATTTTGTTCTATGTAAATACAATGGCTACTACTAAGTACACGCCAGGTAATTACTCTACATTATGGAGACCTTAAAATTAAGTGTAATCTTTATCTGTGTGTGTGTAACCTAATGCATTTATTTATTTGTTTTTATTTCATTAATTATTTGACAGGGACAATGGGCAGTCAGAAAACTGCCCCAGAATTATTGCCCTAAATTTCATCTGCTAAATTTTCAACATTTAAATAGGTTTAGTGATATTATTTTTAAACTTGAATAAAGTCAATTAGTTTTATATTTGTAACATTTTTGTCAGTGAATTGGATTATATGTTTGTTTATAAAAGTTATGTAACAGCAATTTTAAATGAATATGAATTTTACACAGGTGTACTAAACTTTAACTCTGAAATATGTATGATATATACAATATAAAAATAAAAATATAAAATAAAATCGAACATAAAAAAATCTCTTACTGTGAGGATAGCAGAGGTCGTCGTAAGGACAGGCTGTAGCTCCGTTTCCAGCTCTTTTTGCCCTGCCTGTTCCGGACTCCATCTTCCTGGTCCATCATCTGCTCCAGCAGCGTCTGGTCATCAGCGTTTAGAGGAGCCACAGAGATGTCCCGTACCGCTCTGAACTCACCGCAGTTATTCAAGTGTTCATTCTCAAGTCGGAAGAAGTTCCACACGAAACGTCTGCAGGGAGAAAACAATTCAAATGAGAGAATGTTTTACAAGATTTCCAAAAAAACGGTCATTGTGAGGGAACTGGAGGAGGTTTGTGAGTTCATGAAAAACTAATAATCACTTTAAAAAGACATATTATGCCCCTTTTTACCATATGTAATATACATCTCTTGTGTGCCCAGAATGTGTCTGTAACATTTCAGCTCAAAAACAGATCTTTTTTCTATCATTTTAAAAATGCCTATTTTGAGTGTAAGCAGAAACAGGTGGATTTTCGTGCCTGTCTTTTTAAATGCAATTGAGATGCTACTCCCTGCCCCCTTTTCCAGAATAGATTTGTGCCATTACAGCTCGTACCTACTAAAAACATCTGATTCTGATTATCATGTTTATTGTGCTAAAATCATGTGTTTTAAACTATATTAGTTTTCTGAGTGCACATATCTGAAGGTCATGGACAGAAAGTGGCTGTCAAAGACACGTTGGTACTAAATTAAGTTCTCATTCACACACAAGTTTTCATTAAAAACACAGCAGTTACAAAAACACAGTTCAAAAGCAGTTCATTATGTCTGTAAAGGTAAACAGCAGGGAAATAAATCAGATATTAATATTAGATTTGTGGGGCAGCAGCAATTTAAGTTACAGTAAATAAATAAATAAATCCACTGCTCTCCTGTCTCCTCTGAGGCTCTGTTAGCCTGTTTTGCTAAAGTTTTCACCGTGGCATTTGAACTGGAACACTGTTGTCACTTGCGAATTCAAAATCAAGTTGCCTTGGGTGGAAACTTACAGATTAAGGGGTGGTAATATCATAATGAGACCCCTTTTCAGAGGCTTGCAGAAAAAGTCTTACTAAAACAAAGTTACTGGGTTAATCTAATTCATGTTTCCTTGGTTGATAGATGGACCGGGGACCTGATTTTAGCACTTAAAACCTGAAAAATGTACATTTTCATGATATGTCACCTTTAAATCAGAAAAATGTTAAATAAAATAAGTACAACTAAAAAAATTAACTGAATTAACTGAAATAAATTGAAATAGTAAATTAAAATCTGAGGGGTTACATTAAGTGAGTATTTTAGTGTATTATTTCATCTCACCTAAACACTTCCAGAGGAGCTAAAATGGTAACCACGATGTCCTCGATGGAAGGAATGGCAGTCATGGAAGTCAGAGAAATCTGCAGCGTCCAGGCGAAGCGCAGGAGCACATCTTCTATAATGGCACAGTAGTAGTAGGCCTAAAAGAAAGAGGAAGTGACATCATTAGACCTGGTGGTACTGAGATTTGGTTTTGGGCACCAACTAACCCAGCTTAATAGTAGCAAACCAACTAAATAGCAGGATTATTTTGCTTTGCTCCTCAGAAGGTTTGAACCTACAACATTGCTCTCATCAAAAGATATTTTTGACCATTACACAACCCATTTTATATTTTGACATTCCATATGGAGCATTTAGTTGGTATATTATTTTCTGCCATATCTTACTTTATGTGGGTACACAATCTCCTCTCTCAGGAAGGTATTCTCGCCTGCATTGCGATCGAAAAGACCCCAGTCCATCTTTAGGTCCCAGATCAGTGTGTAGAGTGAACTGACGACTGAAGACAGGATCAGCATGTAGAAAAACACCTCAGCGTCCGTGTGTTTCTGATCTGAAACAGAGGAAGTGAGCTTGATATTACCACTATCTCCACTAGAGGGAGACTGTTTACCATCCATCCATCTATACTTCCATCGGTTGAGTCCAGACACTACATATTTTGACTTTGTTTGAGATCAGCAGTTTTTGCAGTACTAACATGGTTATTCAAACCAGGTTAAATGATCATGTAATATAAGAATATAATATATTATGAAAATCCAGCTTCATCATTAAATTAATAAATGACATCTAAATATATAAAAAAAACAGTTCTTTTAAACTGCTTTAAAATTATTCTACATTTGTGATCAGATGCATGACTATATATTGTGGTGACAGTACATATAAATTAAACCTTGGTGAACCTAAAAGGCTATCTTTAAAAAAAAAAAAAAAAGAATATTAGGGCAATTTCCCACAAAATGAATACATCACATACAGTTCTTAATATTGTAACTGCTTATTCCGTATTCTCATTTATAACAAGTTTACTAAAAGAACAACGTAATTTGATCAGCAACTATTTTTGCTTCCAATATTACCAATAATACATCCCTTGAACATAAATAACCCTGAAGTAGCTGTGTATAATCTGTTGAAAGTCAGAGAGGATAAAAGCTGCATGGTAAAAGGAATTAGCAGCTAGTATTGATGATGAGACACGAGAGAACATATGGAACCATGCCAAAAGATATCTATTTTGCAATACAAGGGCAATACAATACAACAACAGAGTAGGCAGAGCTGAAATATAAGAGGCATCCTGCAGTACAAAATTAGTGTATCAGTGTAAGTTAATAGGGAGCAAGACATTTATCAGATAGTGGAACAGTGCAGGTCTCAGGCCAGTGAATGGTTAAATCTCTTAGGCCTCAGACAGCAGACGGGGCTGAATCTGGAACAGGCCCATCAGTCTTAATAAAGCCTTTCACACGCTGCCATGCAGACGCCAGGAAACCAGCGGACGACATTTTTTACCAGAACACATAATAGCCCTGTCCATCCTATTTCAGGCCTGATCTACGAGTGCCGTGTTGAATATGGTGTCCTGAGATTACCCGAAAATCCAGACGTACACCCCTTTAAGAGTGCAGTGCAAGTTCACACAGGCTAAAGGCAATCTGGAGAAGCTTTGGGTGATTTTCAGTCTTGAAATTAAAATTACATTTCAATTATATATCCTGTAATTAAAGGTACAGGATATATATTTACATATTCATTCATTAATTCATTCATTACGCAATAACACATTAAATTGATCAAAACTGGCAGACTTGTTACAAAAAAGTATGGTGGCCCCTACAAAATCATCAAGCACTACAAATAAAAAAGTTGAAGTGAAAAGTTTATAGATTTATATATGTGACCCTGGATAACAAAACCAGTCGTAAGTGTTCATTTTCCAAAATTAAGATTTATACATGATCTGAAAGCTGAATAAATAAGCTTCCCATTGATGTGTGATTTGGATGGACAGGGCAATATTTTACTGAGATACAACTTTAGGAACATCTGGAATCTGAGGGTAAAGAAAAATCTAAATGCTGAGAAAATCACCTTTAAAGATGTCCAAATTAAGATCTTATGAATGCATATTACTAATCAAAAATGAAGTTTTAATATATTTTCAGTAAGGTAAATAGCTTCATGGAACATGATCTTTACTTACTATCCAAGCAATTTTTGAGAAACAAGAAAAATCAATCATTTTGACCCATACAATGTATTTTTGGCTATTGCTACAAATATACCCCAGACTTAAGACTGGTTTTGTGGTCCAGGGTCACAAATATCAGATGGATATGCAAATTATGGTCAAATTGAGCTCAACAGCATTCACCAATAAACAGAAGTGTTAGTTCCTTAATGTATCAATTCCAAACTACTTGTCAACTAATATACATTTTGATTTTTAAATTCTGTACATTTTTAGTAAATATTCTACGAAATATTCCATTTAATTTGTCATCAATCTAAATCTAAATTCAGGCCATCTGCCACCTACTCTTTAGACATTAGCATCAGCCATTAAAAAACCCATATCTGCTACTGGTAACACTGATCTTTGGGTTAATCTCATTAATACAATGGCAGATTTATGTAAACATGAACCATGATGACCCAAACCCATTTCCCAGAGGACCACAAATCCCTCTCAACATCCCTCCGAGTGCTCGGACACAGAAGAAACGGTTTTCATCTATTCAACACTGACAGCTTTTAGGTGTCTTTGGTAATAGAGTACAGAATGGGGAATAGAATGTGTCAATCTCTGCACCTGACCACGATAGCTACACGACAAAAGAAAAGAAAAATAAACGAATAGAATAAAAAGCGCATAACTGAATTTAAAGCCCATTGAATTTAAAATTCCAAACTAACACCATGTATGTCAACTGATGAATATGTACAAAACAGTAATATTTGTGCACATGCTGGGGGTTAACATTAGTGAAGTTTAAAATCAAGCTGTGATTTGTGACTACACAGTCAATCATTTCTGCATTCTCCATCTGGACCTTATGTATTCCTGGGGTCCGCATGAAACGGTTGAAACCTGTCAAATAAAGCCATCAGAGCAGGTAAACACCTGTCCATGTATAAATCTCTACAGCTCTCCTCTAAAATGCTTGTTTTGATCAAAGATCCAGGTTTGATACAGAAAAAAAATCCAATCATATTTCAGTGCTTCAGAGCTTCATCATTATTCCAGCAATACACTCACACCGTTCTGTCTCGCCACAGGCAGGCAATTACAGCTCAACCTCCTCTGGAGAGTCCATTTTCCTTTATTTCCTCTTCTTTTTCGCTGTCTCGCTTTGTATTTTCTCTCTCTTTTAATTGTTTCTTAGTGTTCACATAGCATCTTCTGCTTGCATTGTGCTCTGTCTTTGTTGGATTGAGTTCTTCAGCTGAGATCGACATTTCTAATTAAAGTTTAATTGAAATCTTTGAGGATATTGACTCTCTACCATTTCTACAATCACTTCTACAATGAAACAGAGCACTAAATATGAAAGCAGGGTTAATGGGGTTATGGACGGATAAAAGCAGGGTAGTCAGAATGCCAAGGTGCCAGGTGAGTAACGCATTAAACTTCAATAATCAAAGTTCAAGAAGGCTTACAAATCACTGGGACTGAACCTTTAACTTTTAGCTTGCAAATCTAGATTTGAATCATTAAGCCACTCTGCATGTCAGTAATCAGTAATGCTATTTATCTCTATCACTGATCTTAAAACTCACACACCTGTTTGGCTCGTGTCTACGTTAATTTCTGTTACGTTACGTTATGCTCAGACATGTTGCCTTCCTTTGGGATTCGCTTACATGAAAAGTAAAATAAATTGAATCCACAGACTCATTTAACTGGGCAGCTTACTAGAGCGAACATCAGTTTCAATCAGGGCACAAGTGATGGAGGTGATTTCTGATGCATTCATGTATTAAACAAGCTCTTTGCCAGGAACGTCTCGAGCGGATCCTAATGAATGCATCAAATGCGTGGCAAGGTTGCCATGTTGGATTAAATGCGGCCTCTTTTAGTCATATGAGGCAGATGCTCTGGGCTGCGGTCCAGACTTCATCTATATCACTGATACAGAGATGTTTCTAATGCACACTGAAGTCTAGAGTAAAATGTGCCCATGCTTGATATTTAAACACTGACATTTGAGGGAAATAATCAGAAACGGTTGTGCGCATATAAATAATGAAATGGACAAAACGGCTTAGCCGAGCGCTTTGAGATCGATTTGGGCTGAAGTTGTCTTTCTGAAGAGATACGGGAAGGCATGTTTGATAAGAGAGAGTGAGACAGAGAGAGAAAGACATGTTTGAGCAGCAGTATTCGCACTTCAGATGGATTTCAGTGGCAGAATAATTGTAGAGGGTAATTGTAGATAGAGACGTGGAATATGTCTGGAATCTTAATGGCATGCTTTTAAACTCTTTAAGCGTTCATATGAACCAAATGTTGGATAATTACTGCGATCGAATGCATAATGTGGTTTTTGGTGACAAATTAGTTTTTATAAAGCAGGCGGCTCTTTTTTAAATGCATAAAAGTAATTCCAACCTATTTCCTATACAGCTCTTATTAGGTTATAAAATTGTCTTTTTGCAATTCATCTCTAACATAAAACCTAGATGCCTGTTGTTTATGCTGCTATATAAACCAAGTCTCTAAAAGACAAGGACGTGCTCAGGGTCATTTTTTCTTTCTCTGCTTTTCTCACAACATGCTTTGTTGCCCATTCATCTGTGTCTGTAGGCAAACAACGGCACACAGGTGCTTTCTTTGTGCTGAACATTTTACATCAGAGTCAGTGCTGGATTACAACAGCAATTTCCACAGAACATTAAAACAACACATTCATTCTAGCAATGCAAACAAGCTTTAACCAGATTCTATCAACGTGAAACTTCTAGAGTTTCTTTAATCTTCTTGATATAGTTGTCTTGACAGAATTTTGAGACAACTACATTGACCAAACTTGGCTCAAACAGTTCATACTATTGTTTGTCAAGCTGATTATAACAAATGTAACATGCTTTGATAATTAAATGTACTGAATACATAATTATGTAACATTTGTAATTAATTGCAGTTTGTTTGTTTTTACCTTTATGAGTTCGGTAAAGGGCTGCAAATGTGACCACAAAGAAGGTGGTGGAATATTTCCCAGCATTCACTAGGTGAGGGAAGGCCCTCCTGGTGTCACGGTAACGTCGGAGACACTGAACAAACCGCAGCCAGGCAGGCAGACAGTGGATGATGGCCCGAACTCCATAAGAATAGCTGTTACACCTTTCATCACCTGTATCAATGTACAAACGCACATTGATATTTCCAAGACTGTACTCTTAATATTGTTGTAATGTTAAAACATACACAAACATAAAACCATGTTTTTTTTAAATATGTATTTCTACAAATTAAATGACTATAAAATAGAACAGGACTTCACAATTAGGATTTTGTCTTTAAACCTTACGCATTTAGTTTTGATAAACTGAAATATATTTACATATATGCAAATATAATTAAGTAAATATGCATATTACAAATTAAAGTTGAATATAACAAACAAGAAATGAGTAGTAATATCATTTTCCAGAATTTTGTGAATTTACAAATGTTATCTTTTATAAAAATTATATTAAAATTATGTAATACTACTAATACAACCACAAATAATACATTAATACAATATATTATTATTATTTAGTGCATTCAAAAATAATTTTTTGTTTACATAATATGTGTGTACAGTGTATATTTATTATGTATATATAAAGTCACACACATACAGCATATATTTTGAAAACAGTTACATGTATATATTCAAATAAATTATATAATATATACATATATTTAATATATTATTTTATCTTTTATATATATACATGCATGTGTGTGTATTCATATATGCATAATAAATATACACAGTACACACAAATATAAACGTAAACAAAAACTGAATTAATCATTTGACAGCACTATTATTATTATTATTATTATTATTATTAATAAAAATATAAAAGTATAAACTTCACAAAGAAAAAAGAAATAACATTAAAATATCTAAATATTTTGGGTCTATTAATCACATTTGGAAATAAAAATCTGAACTACTAATACCTGACCAAACCGTACTGTTGAGCTTTGTCGCCCACATTCTCTTACTCTCTTTGCCTTGCTCACTCACTTTCCCTCTTCTTCTTTCTTAGTATTTTCCTTTATTTCTTAGCTGGTGTGACACATTTCTGCACCATTAGAGCGCAGCTGATGCTCTGAATTTCCTGGTCCATTTCACATGATAAACTCCACTGAACCTGAAGAACTCCTGTCTATTGTGACACTGCTAGTACAATCTTAATTCATGTGAAAGAGCAACTAATCATAACGGGCCATTCATCTACCATTACATCTAATGCTGAAATTAGGATGGTTCAACATGAATGGCTCGGTCCGTCAAAACTTGAATCAGTCCAAAACAGGATGGCTTCATTCTAAATCAATTACCAAATTTGTAGGGAAGTAAACCGCTGCGATCTCCCCACTGCAGCTCCATGCTGTAGTAACAGACCAGATACTCCAGATCAGACAGCACAATGACCAGAGAATTGAGTTGATCTGCCAGCCAGAAGTCTGCAAACTCCACGCGGTGGAAGGGGGCGGTGAACACACGGAACTACAAACACAGAATATATGAATATGTTTAAATATTTATACATTATACAGTGCACATGGTAAGCACTGAGGACAATAATAAACAGGAGAAATCACCACAAGTACTTTTTCGTCAAGTATAACCGCTCATCCATGAGGCAGAGTCAGCTATGAGGCAGCTAGTGAAAATCTTAATGAGAACTTAGCTGCATGAAAGCAAATCAATGGGGTTTTTATTGGATGATCATCTGCAATATCATCAGCTCATTGACTAACCAATACACCAGCTTAAACGGTGTTTAAGTAATGATGGGGTTAGATGTGTTTTACCATTAATTTAGTTAATTTACTGTGCATCATGTTTGTCATATAACCATACATTTATTAATGCACAGCTCAGCTGCCTCGGATTGAAAGATGCACATGATAGTAATAATAATAACAACCATTTTTATGCTAAACCATTTTAAAATAGGTTTTCTGCCATGTTGAATTAAGTTATTTGGATATAGATCATGAATTATTGAATAAAGTATTTTCCCATGTTTGACTTCAGGGTAAACAGTACCAGAAAGCTTTGCCTTGAAATGAAGAAAATATTATTAATATTGAAATACTAAAAGGTTGACCATTTTTAAATTATAGTAAACTAATATGGGTTAACTAATACAAAATGGACTTTATCTATGCATGCACAAAGAACTTTTACAAATAGAACTATTAGAACAATACAGCTAAATTAAAATCATAAATAATACAAATAATGTATTACAATGAAACTAATACAAACAAAAATACATGTTTAATAAATAAATAAACAAACACATATCTACACACAAAATAAAATACATTAAATAAAATAAAAAAGACACAATTAGACAAAAGAATTGTTAAATTATGTTAAGAAAAATAAAAAATATATTTATAATAAATAAATAAATGTAATTAAATAATGCATACATACATGATAAATACATACAGGCTACATGAACTTGGGCAAGTTACCTTTGTTGCCCTTGAGTCACATTGTTGTTGTTTTTCCACATATATTTCTGTGGCTCAATCACAATACCCTATGAAATGACATTTTACCTCTCAGCCTTCAGGCAACTGCTGACATTTCCCAGCGACACAGTTTTGCACTACACCGATCTATGCCATCATACTCTTGAGGCTCAAATTCCAGTGAAAATCAATTTCTCACTACATACAACCTGATCAGTTATTTTTACCTGATGAAACAGGTGAAGGCAGTCCACAAAAATGCTTTTAAACATACAGGTCTGGATGTGAGGTACATTTCAAGGTTATAGCTGCATGTGCGATGCACAGCTTGAGTGTGACAGTGCGTTTGAGCTCTGGGAGGAAAGCCACCCACTGTTTGGCCATCAGTACGTGTCGGTTTTAATCTACAGGAAGTGTGTGTGTGTCTGTGTCAGCGTGTGCTCCAAGGAATAAGGCTCCAGTCTAGGTCAATTAGATGTGGGGAGGGCAGTGAGACAGAGGCAGGCGGCTGCTGATGGCTCCATCCCAATAATGATTGCACAGGCACAGTCTTCACATCCGCAGAGATAGAGCTGCAATCTATTTTCCCTCACCTCACTGCCCCGTGCCTCACACAGAGACACACACATAATCACATACATGTATGCGCAAAGACCTCACTCAAAGCTTTGTACACACAGTTTGGGGTCAGTAATATATTTTTTGAAAGATATTAATACTTGTATGCAGCAAGGAACACTAAACTAGAAAAATTATATTTATTTATAAACATGTGACGTAATTATATTTATGTCACAAAATATTTATAGAAATGATGTAATGTAGAACTTTTTATTCATCAATGTGTTTAAAAAAAATAAATAAAAATAATAAGTTATGTTTCTTGAGACATTTTTTACATTTTAATTTATATAAAAGTAGAAAAGCTATTTGAAGTAATATTTCACAATATTTGACTGTATTTTTCATAATATAAATGTGGCATAAAAAAAACCAAAAAAAAAAACCTACAGACTCCAGACTTTTGAACTGTAGTGCACACATCATCTCAAATGTTCACACAAGCCAAGGGGAAAACAATTGTTACTACTATAAAACTACAGAAACAGACTGAGAGATAAAAGGCATGAAGCAGCTTGTGCATTGAAATGAGCCAATTAGCTAATTTAACTGAATTTGTTAGAAATGTGTTTAAACAGGTGGTTTGCTATTAGCAGAGTGATTGCAGTGAAAACATTCAAATTTATTCATCTTACACAGGACATGATGATTGCAAATACTGTTTTTAACCCACTTTGCTTGTAATGTGACACAAGTCAAACAGGATATTTAATGAGAAGAAACTGGGACTTTTTAAATCCATCTGGAACTGATTGGATCATAAAATACGGGTGTTGCATATCTGCATGGAGCCAATTAACAGCATGCAATAGCCATTACCGCCCACAATATGTTGGCATATAAGGTTTTTTACTGTTTATTATAAAAAAAATTTGAGACTGTAGAAGCTGTATGTTTATAAAATGTAATAGTTTTGTTTCTCACCAGAAGTTTGATAAGCCAGAAACGGGATTTGTAGTAGGCAGTTTTGAAAGGGTTGATGAGGAACAGCGCCATGAAGCCGTAGAGGATGAGTGGGTTTGCCTGCATAGGGAGCCAAGTGTAGTCCGCAAATAGACAGGATAGGATGCTGAGACACCACAACACCCCCAAAAACCCAGCAATCTGCAGCAAGATCAAATTGAACATCCAGATGCATTATTATTCATTTTTCAAAACCCGATTTTCAAAACCTGGAAATCTTTCCTTATACTTTCCTAATATTTTATCTGTCACAATACACTGTCCGTATAGCTACACACTAGTTCAAAAGTTTTATTCAGCAGGATGCATTCAATTAAATTAAATACTGCCAGTAAAACATTTATAATGCTATGTAAAGTTTCTATTTTAAATAAATTAATTCCTTGTGAAGTTTCTATTCATCAATGAATTCTGAAAATAGATATATTGTTTTTAACAAACATTGAGCAGCACAACTTTTTTAACACTGATAATAACTAGAAATTTTTATTTACCACCAAGTCATCATGTAAGACTGATTTTTGAGGAATCATATGACAATGACCATTGAAAATTCAGTTTTGCATTACGAAAAATAAATGACATTAAAATAAATTAAAATAGAAAACCTTTTGAAATCATAATAACATTTCACAATATTCGTTTTTTTTACTGGATTTTTCATTTAAACGCCCCTAGTATGAGTTTTGAAAGGTTCATGTTTTGGTTTTGGGAATTAAAAAACATGCATGCAAGGTCAAAAAACACTTTCATTTTCTTATAATATGCATTTATTTTGACCTTATTTGTTTATATACTCTGACTCCGATGGTGTCCAGCCGGTATTCTAACAATTTATCCTACCTTATCAGATTTTGCTACCTCCTATGAAAAAATGGGTAGCACAATTTGATATCAGAAAATGCTACCTGTTAAATTATGTTTTATTAATATCTACACCTCAAACAACCCTAAACCTACCGTAACTGTATTATAAATAAATAAAAAATATTACAAATATAGAAATTATGAATGCAATATTGAGGTGCGCATGAGCATAAGTAGGACGGATTCACGGGAAGGATGAATTTATAGAAGACCGGCATCGCGAACCTCCGCCCGGCCGCAGCAGCACCACCAAGCTTGCAAAAAATACACTTCATTTATGGCAAATCTATGCTATTAATAAGCGAGTGCACCACTGATGCTGGCGAGCGTGGTAAATCATTTCCGCGAGAGGAAAACAGATGTACATGAGAAGAAACAGGGCCGTGAGCTCATTTCAAACCCTCGCACGCGCTCGATATGTCATCCGTGCACAATTCAAGCACTCTCTCCCAAAATCCTCTCTCACCTGTTCGCGCGAACACTGTTATTTTTGTCAGTCGTTGGGCGGGGCTTGGTCTTTTAGCTACAACTAAACACCCCCCCAGGGTTCATTCATTTAGAGATGCTTTACACTGCATGAAAAAAATAATCCATAATAGGGGCAGTTTAAAAAAAATGCAGTCTTTTCGTAAGTACCTTTTCAAAAACAAAAAATCTAGCAGACTCCAAACTTTTAAAAGGCATGCATTGTATATACAGGCTTCCTCCTACATGACGTGTCTCACCTCAAACAGATGTTGATGTGAAAGATTGTTTCTGGGGTTCAGCTCAAAGATCAGCACATGATTGACACCTGCCTGCCTCCAGCCATATGTGTTTATCCCCAAGAGGAAGAGAAACTGAATCAACAGGAAACCGCCACGGTAGATGCGTACCAGGGGCCAGATGTTCTGGTTACGAATGAAAAAAGCACCTGAGAGGGAAGGATCAGTCAAACAGCTGGATTATTAACAAGGCTGTATAAATTACAGCATTTATACCATAAATGAGTGGTATATCAGCATAAACACTGGAATTTATACATTATAAAATGTTTGCAACAAGGTGCATAGGGACTAAGTGTCAAACAAGTTTAAAAAACTGTACCAGTAAGGACAAAGGCGACAGCCAGGACAATAAAGACCCCACAATACAGTCCCACACGAAAGGTGGTCCAGGCAGGTGCAGGCTGTGAATGAGAGAAAGGACATTTAAATCAGCTCTAGCATCCTACAACATTCACATGGGTAAGTGTTAAAAAATGTCTATTTTAAGTCACTGCAACTTAACATTTCAAGTTCAGTCAAAGTGTACAAGCACATCATATATTTATGTTATGCAAAGGACAGAGACACGCATGCTTTCTCTCTATTAAAGGTAAAACAGTATTTTATTCCTGCAGTGTCTTGTACTTGATGTTCCAGGCACAGGTGTATCTCTCCTCCCACGCTGCCTTTTACATTATATAGTTCCTGAGTACTTACACAACTGTGATTGACCTAGAACTAAAAGTACTGCATGAAAAGACACTGCTGACATGTTTTTCATTGGCTGTTTGCTATTATGTTATTCCTCGGCTAGCATATTTGCTGCTTTCCATGTGGGTATTGCTTTAGTATTTTGTATTTTGTAAAAAATTTGATTCTACCAATAATAAATGTTAATTGCTGCATGCATGTATGTATGTATGCATGTGTGTGCGTCTGCTTGTACTACCTGAGCTGCTCCAAGAGGTGGAACTCTGAGCCTCTTCATGGCCTTCTGACGGTCACCTCCTTCCAGTTCCGTGGTCACCAGAGCCTGGGTACACAATGCTCAAAGGTCAGGTACCATTCTTTAGTTTAGTCATTCCTGCCCTGAATTCTACTTCATTCTAATGTGCCCTAGGGGTTTAAGCATCATTTATCAGTTTCAGCAGCTGCTAAAGCCAATACAATTAGATCATGATACAAGCAGGAAGTCAGAGGTCCAAATGTGGAGTCAGGTAGTCTACCTCAGTCTCAGAGATGAGCTGTGTGATCTTCTTGCAGGTGTAGAATGGAGCCACCTCCACGTGAGCCACACGCCAATCAGCTCCACGCTGCGTGTCCAGAATCTTGTCATGTTTCTTTAGAATCTTACGGAATCCGGTGAAGTTCAGATTCTGTATGTGATTAGGGGAAATCAGAAAATAAGAATACTTGTCCTTTTTCTACAAACCTAAAACAAGAATTTTCTTAGTTCTTTATGTTGAGACACATCTACCCATTCCTTATTATTGCTGTTTAGAACAATGGAATAATACATTTTAGAAAACAATTAATGATATAGATATTTTTTCCCGGTTCTGTGCACTTTGGACAACCCTGGAAATTGGTCTGTGGGTTTGTCATGGATCGCGCCTCTGTGGCCCTCTCTGAAGGACAGCAGCGGGGACCATCCCCAGAATATTAGTTTCCACCCGGACCCTATTCGCCCACGTACCTCGGCACTTTCGCGCCGTTTCGCCCCT
>JAUMHI010000046.1:4294381-4308027 GCA_032359435.1 Enteromius unitaeniatus
ACGTCTAAAAAAAAGCATGTTGCTAATAAAAAAGTATATAACATGAATCTCTTCATATCACTGACCCCGCCTCCACTCCTCTTATCATCATATCTCTCCTTTTATCTACTCCTGTCTACTTCCTCCCTCCGTCTCCATCGTTCCTTCCCCAGGGTTTACGTGGGCCATCTGTACGAAGCGTGAGAGACTCTGGTGTTGGATTACAATTAGGTTACAGTGGTAATTGGTGATTATTAATACTCATCTCAAATACATTACCCCCAAGCCATGGATGTGCTGAAATATGCATGCATCCTCAGGCGAGAATGTAAATTGTAAATTGTGGATAATCACATGCATTCTGCGCAAAGAATTACACAGTCACTCTCTTTCCCGGCAGATGTTGAGGTGATCTATTAACACGCACATATATCTGGCTTAAAGATCCCAGAGAATATTTACTTCATATGATAAATATAAACAATACTTTTTTTAAATCCTGGTCTGTGGAGCCGTGGGTGATTTGCATACATTCATTAGAGATATTCATCATAATCATAATAAAAATCGTAATAAAACAAGATAATGAAAAGCTTCAAAACAGATATCGTTTACTTAATCTGACAGTTGTGTAGTTTTTATTTCATCTCCAATCCAATAAAATCAGGGTTAAAATGCTGAGTTGGGCTTGCATCTCACATCTTCTCCTTTGTGAATAATTTATCATTTAATATAAATCAAGCTGACCGGGAACAATAACCATTAATAATTCATATAACCATTTCCCTCAGAGTGTCTGGCTTCTCAGAGAGCTCCTATATGATTTATATCCGAAGGCTTCTGGAGAAAAACATTTCTTTAAAGATAATACCCTGTTTATTTCAGAGATTAAATACAATGATGATCATTTTATTTAAATTAAATGGGAGAGAGCTGTTTTGTGATCTTCTTGTCATAGACTTGGCTAATGAGAAGTGCATTATGGATGTTCAAGTGTAAAGAAATGAGCTTCAGGACTCTTCCTTCTTCCTCTAATGTCAACCAATGACTTTCAATGTCAATAGAGTTTCTCCAGTCTGTACTTTGCTCTGGGCTACGGTACGGCATAAAAGGATCCAAGTCAACACGGGAATACACACACACACACACACACACACCACAATACACACACACTCACCCAGAGGGGCCACACTCAAATTAAACGCACCTGCTTTGGCACACAAAGGATAAATTTAGCCCCTATAAAAAAAAGTACAATGTTTCCTACACAACCACTAAATGGGTTCTTGATAAGAAGGCAAATAGGCCAAGGTGACAAAATTGGATGAACACGATGGCAAACAGGAATACAGTAATCCTCTGAGAAACACAATTAGACTACAAAAGACTTTTTAAAATCTACTGTTAGCCAAAAAAGCCCATCAAAATGTAAAACTACCCCTCATAATTCAGCACTTGCAGGACGTCCTGTATAGATCTGCTCAATTTTCTCACATTGCTATGGGGGTGTTGGCACCTGTAAACTCCCTGGAGAGAAAGCCCATTAGAATATAGATTAAAGATGAATGTGTTGAAGACAGCAGACCTCTCAGCAACACAATCTGTTCTGCAGAGACACACCAGAGACAGATCAACCAATCAGATTGCAGCTATCAAAGTGCAGGGGAAGATGCTGATGAACATGGTCTGATTTTTTGGTAGCATAAAGGAGTAGGGATGTCCCAGGATAACTTTATAGGTATGGAAACAGTGTGTATATTAAGCTTAGTTGCTGAAATGTAGCTGAACAAACTATAATTAATTATTTCTATCAAATAGAAAGTCCCTGAGCAAGGTCATATGTATATATATATATATATATATATATATATATTTATTTATTTGTTTGTCTAACCTTACCAACTAATCTGTGTGAACAACTCAAATGTTAAAACAATTTTAGTTTCCTTCGTTTTGTGAACAGACAAAAACCATTCACTACCAAAAAAAATAAATGTTTATTCTGCAAGGATGCATTAAATTGATCAAACCTTACAGTAAATACATTTATAATGTTCTGAAAGATTTCCCTTCTAAATAAATGCTAATATTTTGAACTTCCTATTTATCAAAGAATACTGAAAAAATAAATGTATTACATTAAATGAACAAAATGTCACCAATACATATGCAGCACAATCGTTTTCAACATTAATAACAGGATTTTTTTTGAGTAGCAAATCAGCCTATTAGAATGATTTCAACTCATGATAAAAAATTCAGTTGTCATCACAGAAATAATAAACAAGTATTTAAAAAAATATAAAATAAAAAAATATAATATAAAAAAATGTAATTAAACTGTAATAATATTTCACAATTTTACTACTTATGGTATTTGCAATCAAATAAATTCAGCCTTGCCTTGGATAAGACTCTCACTGACCCCCCAAAAATTTGAGCAGACAAAACAAGAGATCACAAGGCTAAGACACCAAAACAAGAGGAAAATGTGCTTTTGAATGCGTGGCAGAAATTTGAAATACCTGAGCATATGGTATCACAGCCGCCTCCTATAGTTTCCTTTCAACCTCCTCCCTTAGACACTGTACCCGCACATGTGCATGCATATAAATCAAAGAGAATGTGCTTGACAAAACAAACATTACAGAGCAGCTTATGTCTCCATTCATTTTCCATTGATGTCAAATGGGAATAAACTCAACTGTCATTTACAAAGGGAAGACATAACCTGCTCAAACTCAATGTGTCATATGAAAATGAAAATATTTGATAACACATTTGATGATTCTATCCGTCGCTTTACTGCAGTGAACCTGTAGTTTCTGAGCTACACTTAAGCAAAGTCTCAAATCACTTACTGCCCACACTGCATTTACCGTAAGAATAAGTATGTGCTAAGTCTTTTAATAACAGATCTTTCCATTTATCTTTATGGCAAACATTCTGTGGCTTCTGGATATTGAAACAGCGAGCCATACGTTCATCCATCATGTGGTGTCTCAGATGTTTAAAAGCTTAAGTGCACATTGTCAAATAAGACCTTGACTCCCACTGCCTCCCATAACCCCCTGTCCTCCCCTCCCCCTGTCCTTCTCCGCTCCTGACAATCCCCCACACCGTTCGGCCTAGATGTAATTCACAGATGAATAATGGATGGACTTTCATCTCTCCTGGATTTGGGGTTCACTGCTCTAAGCTACTGTAGCTGAGTCCACTGCATTTAACATGAGATGTGGGATTCTCCTACAGTCTGCCCGACTCTATCTCTGTTGGCTGTCAGTCTGTGCCCTAGTTCAGGCTGTCAATAGCTGATTTCAAACCATCCTGTCCTGTTTTGAAATGTTTCACTCCAGTACAGGAGGAAGAGATTTGTAATATCTTACTATACATAGTCTTTTTGCTTACTGTCTCTCAGCAACCATTTTTGCAGGCTTTCATTTCACTTAAATGCACCCATTTTTTGCTCATCTCGAATGCTTTTAGTATAAAAGCTCATGGCATTAGTCTTAAAAGGCAACGTGAAATTAAAATAGACTATTTCCCACATGTCTAAATTTCACTTTTCTGTATGCCTAAATTTCCTTAAGTGTCTGGTTTTATTCCACAAGATTTATCAGTTAATCTGAAATAAAAAAATAAATAAATAAAGGTTATAAAATTACTTTTCCACCTCTGAAACAACTATTTTTACTGTAAAATAAAATAAGCAAAAAATAAAAAAATAGTTAAAATAAATAAATAAATCCATTTAAAATTAAGATAAAATAAGACAAAAACAAAAGGGATCTAAAATAAATAATAAACAATAAAACAAAAATAACATCAAAATAACAACAAGTTTTTTTTTTATCTTTTATCCCCTTGAATTTCTCTTAAAATAAAACAAAAAATATTTCATTTATCAAATCCACATAAATAAAAATCACGTATTTCCCAATGAATATTCTGTAATTCCCACTGCATTTCCATAGAAGTTAAACACACTGTTAATTTACGCACATAGCATTTGATAATATTTTTATCCACCTTACAAATATCCCTAGCATAAATGCTTTTCATAAACAGAACAAATTGACTACATTCATAACAAATGTAGTCAATGTTTTTTATTTATTCATAACGGTGTTTTTGTGTGTTTGTTTCTCCACCAAGAAGGAAGTAAAAACAAGTTCAACCCAGCTATAGTGCACAATTAGCATCGAGCAGCACATCTGAGTGGCAGCTTGTGAAGAAGTCCATCAATAATGCAGAGTATGGGGGGTTGGCGCCGTGCTGATTCTGCCAAGCTAGCGGCCCCCTTGAACGTGGCCTCTGCCTGGCCTCATGTCCTTGGGCCAGCACAACCGGGGAACAACGAACTCCCAAAGCTCCCCGATCGGAATCTGTGCTAATCAGAGACTCGGCACCTCCACACGTGTGCTGAATAACAACAACAACAAGACTTCCTACACTTAAAATAAGCCACCACATGTCTGTCAAAACAGCAGGCGAAACAGGACGGAGGGACAGAACACTGAAAATACACCTCCGCAAGTGCAAGAGCCGAGAGAACGAAAATGCCATTATTATTTATGCGACGGCTTTAATTAATTGGGTTACATGAACCTTGTATTCAAATGTTCTTTTAGGAATTGTAGGTAGCCCAGATGGTCTGCTAAATGGCTTATTCATACCTGATTAATTAGCAAACAAAAAGCCCAATGAAAGGCAAATGTGGTCTGATCTTTTTGAATACATGTGCACTGAATCATTTGTGTATCAAGTGTGCCTGAATAACATGAATGGATAATAAAAACACCATGAACCAGACAACCAAGGTTTATCATAACTTGTGTGTGTGAGAGCGTGTGAACTGTCCAGACTCAAAAAGTGGAAGTAAGAGAATGATGCCGTTTGCTGCTCTTTGATCAGAACGAGCCCCAAACACTAATTACGCTGGCTGCTCTCTCAGCAGGCAACAAGCTGTTCACAGCTCCCCATGACAAGAGCCCTACTCAGCTTTAAATGAGCTGTGGGAGTGTAATGTACAACACACACACATACAAATCACTGTCAAATACATCCTGTCATAATCAATAATAAAATATCAAGTTAAATATAACACAATGTTCGACTCTTTACATTTTCTCACAATATCTGCCTTATTTTGCAACATGGAAATAATATTAATTAGCTGCTATAGGCATATAAATACACTGCAAAAAATACAACAGCCCTTTGTTCAGTTTGTAAAACCTAAAAAATGCTATTTTATTGTAGCAGTAGTTTTACAGCCGCATTTTAGGTTTTTGCTCTGTAAGAATTACTGGCATTGTTGCAGTGGAGAAAGATCATTTAAACGCTGTTGTCTCTAATATGTGACCTACAGATAGAAGACTCAAGGTCACCCAGTTCCCTTTATTCTTGTACTATAGAGAGCAGTACTCTATACTAGATGCTTTCTTATGTCCCTGTGTTCATTCAAACTAGGAAGATCACTTCACTTCTTCTCTCTCGCTCTAATGGATTACTGGAGGTGTGCCCGGGCGGCCAAGCCAAGCAGGAGCTTAACCTATAGAGTAGAAGAAGATGCACACAATTGCTTTTTTGCTGGTATTGATTCAGCATCATTAAACCTTGAAAGGCTGGAGGATTCAATAGGAATGGGTCCTGAATCTGTCCATTCAAAGACAGAAACATAAAAAAGAGAGATGAAGAGATTGAGGAGAAATATATACAGAGTTGATTTTATTTATTTGATTCTGGAACTGACTGGACTGTGAAAAGTGATTTCTATATGACAAGCTGAAATAATGTCAGTATATAAAATAGAAAGAAACTGTGGACGGTAGTGTTACATCATTCATACAGCCTCATACTTTTTAAGTGCACAGTTCCTAACCAAAATAAGCACAATTTTCAATGTGGTCATACACAATGACACTCGTATTAAAATATAATCAAGTATCATTAAGTGTAAACATTTCTACACTGGTGGCTTGCTATGCTTTTTTTCTGTTACTGTAGGTAGTGTTTGCATCGTTATTCATTTATGTTGTTTACATAGAAAAACAATGGAAATATAGCGCAGTGTGAAGAATGGAAAAATGTGTTCTGTGTGAACTAGCCCCAAGGCAGCTTAAAGGTTTAATGATACAAGAAAACAGGGAGATCTTTGGTGATTTGGTTACTAATCTCTCACTAGAATCAAATTGACCTCAACTTTTATATGCCATTTTTATTTTTTTACCTTGAATGTGACAGAACTGAATCCACAAGATAGTGTACCATAGTCAGCGAAGGAGTTGCAATCACTGCATTCGGATGTGCAATCTTGCCTTCCCCTGTATGCTGCCCAGGGTTGCCAGGTTTTCACAAAAAAAAAAACAAAAAAAAAAACGATTGATATTCAAAACTAGCCCAGGATCCCTGGTAAAATCCGGGGGTAAAAATCAATGGTTTTTTTTGGCTTTCAAAATTCACATTTTAGGGGCTGAATATCTCATTACTGGGGTTGCTTAAACCCACGGACATGAAAAACAACTTGCGGCAACAGTGTTAAAGTAGCCCAATTATCTGGAAAAACCACCGACTTGCCAACACTGATGCTGCCTTTTTAGGAAGCATTTTTAGGCTTCCATATGCACACCTTAATCTCATATTTAAATTTTAATTTTTACTGCAATGTCAAATTACATTCCTCCTATAAAGATGCATCTACATCCACATCTATACCAGAAGCAGAGAGCAAGCAAGCAAAAAGAGAAAGCTAGCGCTCATATTTCCTTCACTGCTGTCTCGTCTTTAATTAAAACCTCTGGGCTCAGACAAAAGGCCCGCAGTGCAGGTTAAATACCGCAAGAGACTCCAAATCCATAAAAGTCTTGGAAAGCGCACACAAAGGCAATCTGAATGCACTCCCCTCAATTACAGCTAAACTGACGAGTCTTAAACTGGCAAGCTAAGCTGAGAGGCAGGACTACAACGTTACGAATCACTATGTAGTGGGAGTCAGATGACCTTTCGGTAACCATGGGTGAACCATTCCTGCCTTTTCAAAAACAAAAAAAAAATAGTGTCCTGGCAAACCCCTCTGGCTCAAGCTCATATTTACACATGCTAATGAGCTTTGTTTGCCACAAATCTGCTCACAGTTCATTATGTTAGCATGCTGCTAAGCAAATGAACCATTTCTCAAATAAGCAAAAAATGAAAATAAATAACAGGATTTTCAATTTTATATTATACCAAATCATTTTTTATCACTGCTTTCTGTATTGCTTTTGTATTTCACTGAATTTGCATTGAGCGATTACATTTTTCCATGGTTCCCTTTGCATTGAAATACTGTTAGGTCAGTGTTGGTACACTCTGTCACAAAAAAGTGTTCTTGCTTAAAGCAAGTTCACAGGGATCTTTCACACTCTGAATTTACAAAAAAAAACCTCTCACGTACCTGAGGCCCATTTGGGACCTCAATTGCTTATTTCCGCAGCAGCACAAGTTAGCATGCTGAGTCCATCCGTGTTCCTGTGTAAGGGAATGCTGACACTTTGAACTGCCCCTCTTTCAATATTGAGCTATATCAGATTAGGCCAGAGAGAAAGAGAGAGAGAAAGAGGGTCGTAATAACCCAATAAATTGCTTCCCTGGGGCGCCAGTGTGTTCACAGAATATCAAAACTCCTCTTTCTTATACTCCACAGACTGTGAAGGGAAAAAAAAGAGCTCCCTCATAAATCTAGCTGTGGTAATTAGTGTTTCATGGGAGGTTTATTTAATAAAATCATCACTTGATCTCAACAGACTCTGACATTGCAAACCTATATGTGAAAAACGACTGTGTTACGTCTCACAAATCATGTTAAGAGTTTTGATAGACAAGAAACTTAATATAAAAGCCACAAGACAGGTGCTTCAATAAGTCTGCCTATTCCTTTACTCTATTTTCCTCCCTTTCATTTTCCATCAATCCACTTTTCCTGCAGAGAGACATCAAAGTGGTTTTAAAAAGAAGGAAGAGACCACGGCACCACAGCTGTACTGATATTGGAAACTGTGGGGCTTCAACTGAATGCTGGGAAAGCGAGAGAGCCATTGATCTTTATGGATTAATTCTTATCTGCTGGGTTTAGACACTGGCATTGATTATAATACCACATACAGGCCACATTATCATTAAGATTTAAACTAGCTTAATCCAGTAGTTACATGATATCACAACTGTTGTTTAGTGGATCTCCGCTTGTATTTAAAAAGAAAAAAGCATGCAAAGTATTCAGATCCTAGGTATTACTTGAGTAATTATATTTGTACCTTCAGTTTAAGTCTATGGTATTTTTGTCTAGAGATAAAACAATATAAAAAGTATGGTTTATACGACAAGCTTGTAATTATTTTCAGATAAATTACTGCTATAAACAAAATACTAAAAACAAAATTTAAAAGCCATTTAAATGTTTTGTGAATTTGAAGTGAACTTATGCATTACAACATTATAATGTACAGTACATCGTAATATATATTTATTATGAGATTTGATAAAGATTACATGTAACAGTGATATTAATTATTAACTTTAAGTTATTGCAGATGACAACAGAGATCATCTAAATATTAAAAATGGTGAAATAAGCATTCCTATTTCACTAACTAATAATGACCAAAATATATAATACTGATCAAATAAAAATGTAAATATTTTTATTGCCTATTAACCGTTATGGTAGAGATATTTTGCATGTCTAATTATTCACCCATTTTTCATCCTCCTGGCAAACAAAAATGCAAGTCTGATTGCTTACTAAAGTAATAGCACACTCTGCAATAAGCTGCATGAGCGAATTTGTGGGATGAATTATATGACTAAGTTCAAGTTCAAATGTCTAACCCTAAGTGTAAGGTTCTTGCTACAGAAATGACCACTAATAATAACAATGCATGTGTTTGTTTTGAGTAAATCACAGTTATAAGCAACCTGTGGATTAAAGTAATGTTAAACCAGGGTGACTACATGGAAAGAGTATTTGTATGCCAGTAAGGCAAGCAAAACCCAGTTAAAATGCAGCTCAGCCGTTTTCCTCTTTTCCACCCAAAACGTTTTAAACACAATAAATCTGTTATCCTGACGAACAGACATGCCTACTTTGCTTTCATTTCCCACATCAACGAAACCCTGAATTCCAAAAACAAGGTCAAAGTGGCCTGCCGGACGCACACACAAAGTCTGACAGAGACATACAGAAGCACTGACTGGAAAGAACATCTCTTCTTTAGTTTGACAGGACCTTATAAACACACACACACACAAACATCTCCTGAGGGCTGTTTGTTGTTAGTTCTCCAAGAGATGGATGCCAAACTGTGTGGACCTTCTTCAGGTGTCTGGCACTGTTATGAATGGCTTGCTTATTCTTGTTTCTGGCAAAACAAACATCCAATCATTCATGATCCACCTCAAAGTTCACTTTAAACTATAATTCATACTCGCATCATATCATTTCATGTCATGGCAAAGCATATTGTGTCATGCTTTGTCATGTAATTTAACGCCACACGAAACCAAGACATAAAACTTCATTATTAATTGTCTTTAACCAAACATCCACGATATAGGAAACAAGAGGTAAGAGACTCGTTTAAAAGCATTAGTACGACATCAATGCTGCGTCACTTTGAGACTAAATAACCTGAAACCCAAGAACTCTGTTTACTTCTTTGCGACAGTGCCTCAGATAAACTATTTTCCCGTCGCACCCCGTCACCCTCACGCCTCGGCGGACATCTGACGTCCTGTATTAATCATAGCTATGCCGAGCTGCCCCACTCTTGCGAGAGATGCAGCAGTGCTGAAATTTCTTCTATTTATAGTAGGAGTTCATTCTAGGGTGGTGGAAACGAGTACAGAATGGAAAAAGGGTTTGATCGGTTACGTGTTTAGAAGGGAGTTTCCTTACCTTCTATGGATGGGGCCTGGTCCTGGGCCGCATAGAGCATCTCCTTGAAAGCCTGTGACAGAAAAATAGATACGGCAGTGATGAGATCACGGTCTTATGGTGCAGGTCAATAGGGCAATGATGTACAGAAGTCTTACACAGCCTATTAAGGCAACTTGTCATGGCTTGGCTGGATATGTCTAATTGAGGTTACTTCAAACATTGATCTAGCGTGTTAAGGGCATTGTTGTTTCTTTAAAGGTGCCATAGAATGCATTGAGAGAATATTTTAAATTGTTCTCTGATATGTACATAGAAGGTATGTAGCTTAGGTAAGGGGACAAAATGCCCAGAAACGGTTTTACAGGTCCATTTACAACCCTAGAATGAAACAGTCTTTTTTTCCTTATTTGGAAGGTTCATAAATAGTAATGAGGAGGTCTGCTGTGATTGGCTGTTTCTCAGCGTTGCTCATTTCAGTAGCACAAACTGATTTATACTGTCCAGTGTGGAGGGATTAGGCATTCAACCTTATATGTTTGAGCCTGTATCAGACGAAGATGCCAATTTTTTGGCAACAACCTGTTGTTCTGAGATTGCACATCGACCCTTCTGAATGGTAAGCATGGGCGGGTATATGCAAATGTGGTGAGCATAACTATTACGCCTCTAGACTGTTACGTAACAGTCTGTGTTGTGTTGGAATTTGACCGTTTTTCAGGTGTCTTTTGCAAACACTTGATTTATATAAGAAGTAGGAAATGATGGTGTTTGAGACTCACAGTATGTTATGTCCATGTACTGAACTGTTATTATTCAACCATGCCAAGGTAAATTCAGTTTTCCATTCTATGGCACCTTTAAGAAAGGACTGAAAGGAAAGGACTGTGTAAAGTCAATTTCGAGAATTGTTTGTAAACCCATTATAAATGTTAGACATGCATTGCTGTAACATTTTACAAAGTTTGAGAACTATAAAATAGTTAAAAGTGAGAGCTATAGAGAGCAGACGCTCATTATGCGGTACTTTGATGTCAAACATTGATCATTCTGCGCAGTGCTGCCTCAAGTCAAACACACACATAATAAGTAAAGCGCATAAGAATCAGTGGTTTGTCCGTTCAGACATGAGTTACTGTCATTACTGATAGATACCACAGCTTACAGTTTGCCTTTGACACGTTATGTGGTCGCTATAATTTACAAAACAACTGAGCTTGGTCTTATTATTTAAAGCAAGCTGTTTGAGGAAGACAGTAGAGAGAGATGGCAGCTTTGCCATGAGTGGGCATGGTTTCAGTGAGCGGACACGCCCCTGGCATTTGAGAGGACGGCTTATTTTTTAAAGATTTTGACACCTTATTTTATTTACTTTGCTCTTTTCTTAGCATTCAGATTTCCCTGGTGGTTAATGGTTAATAACACATTTGTCTGTGGTGTGACAAACTCAGAACACACATTTAATATTGACTTTACACCGACTTTAAACTCTGTGTCTCTGTGGCTTTCAGTTCATTGGGAATATGGTTACCTACTTCTGTAAGCATGTCATTCACCTTGCAGATAATGAAAAACATTGGACAATTTATGCATAGTCTGTTTCCAGATACTTCTGGCCGTGAAACATCTAACTTAATCCCAAAGGTCTCAGATAGATTGTCCTATAGGGCTGCTTTAGTCATTTCAGTGAATTTCATTTCATGGCAGCAAGGTTAATCTCAGTAACTGGTGTAGTTTCATTCATTGTTTTTTTAAGATTAATGCATCATTATAGAAAAATTGAAAAGCATCTTGTCATCAAGTTGATTGGTATGCTTTAAAACAAATAGCAATATTAAATGTTAAATCCATTTCTATCTGATCTGAAGTTACAGTAATAATAAATAATAAAATTTACATGTAATTTAAAATATATATTTAAAACATTATACATATAGAGCAATTTTGTCAGGTAAATTAAAATTTGCTTCATAGACTAAGTCATGTAAAAATATATTTTGATGTTGAAATGAATGTAATATATTTAACACAAATACAACAAGTTAATTCAGTCCATAAAGCATTTTTTTATTTAACTGATAAAACACACTTCTACAGTGGATGTTTACAGACTCACTTCTTTATATATCAATATCTATCGGCTGTAGTCAATATAAACATATAGCACACTGTAGCTGAAACATTATCTGCCAATTTACTACACAAGCTGCTGTCAGTGCGGGGAAGTGCAGAGTCAATATATAGCGCAGATTGAAATGCATATCTAGACACAACAAAAGACAAATCACAATCAAGAACATTTTTTTATTTGCTAGCTAAACATCAACCAAAACCAATTAACATGGGGCTGTACAGATCCTGTGAACACTTCACAAATCTCACACTCAAGGTCAAATCCAGGCCAGTGTGTCAACCAACGAAAAAAATCGTCAAGATGGCGGCACTGCCATGGCAATGGTGATGATGACACAAAGGCTAGATGTGCTCTATAGAGTATTCAAGTTATAATTATACAACCAAAGACTGTAACCAGTATACATTTGCCCATCCTCCAGAAATATGTGTGCATGTGTCTGTGTGTGGTTTTGGGCAGATCTTTGCGTCCAGCGAGCCTGACAGCAGATGTCATCCCAGTGGGAGAGGGAGCGCAAGTCCCTGTGTGTATATGTGTTTGTGTGTGTAAGTGTGTGTCAGTGCATGTGTGAACAGCAGGTCTGTGAAGTCAGCCAGCAAGATCCATACGTCCCAGCCAGTAAGCAGACCTGCTGCTTTGAAGAAATATACTGTATGCATGCTCAAAACAAGCTATATTATATATCTGGTAAGGCATGCATCATTAGAACTATTACTCATGGTTCCATCATTAGTTTTAGTGATTTATTTCTATAATAAATCCCCAAAACCTGACTCTTACTTTTGTGCTACACAAACCACACATGATTTTTACCTTAAACTGGACTAATACACACAAAAAAACAGGTTAAATTAATCTTGCATTAAAGTAAGGTTGGGTGATATACCATTAACAAACAAGCCATCTGTAAACTTTGAAACAGGAACTTCAAAAAATGATTAAACCTTCCACACATCTAATGTAAAAAACGCTTTAGCTTGCTAGATGACGTCATATATCAATTTGCATATTCATTATGTCAGTGCATCATATTATCTTGCTTCTCTGTGGTCACATAATGTTGTTCAATGCACCCTAATTCTCAATATAACTGTTTTCACTGATATATTTAATGGTTTCTGTTGTCAGAAAAACGGAATGATTATGAAATAGTGACTGAAATGCACGGCATTATAAGGCCTACTGAACTAGCTCTACCTTACAAGATGTTAATCTAGATTAAAATCCTTATTTATAATTGTTAAATAAAATTCATAATAATGAAACCAACTACACATAAGATATAGACAATGGCTATGCTGTGATTGTGGCTCTATTTGCATGTAAAATAGAGTTAGAAGCAACATAATATCTATCTTAACTGAAAGTCCTGCTCCTCTCAGCCTCTCGCTCAACAGAACAGACGCAGAGAGAGTTGTTCTCGCGCCTTGAAAACAAGAACTCGGTACCGGAGTACTAGTACTAGTCGCTTTTAGGGAAAAATGTCGCCAAGGGGCTCTGAATAGTCGCTAAATATAGAGACAAAGTCGGCAACACTGATCTGTAGTGACAACAGACCGCAAAGAGTGATGGGCACGCTTGGGCTGATGGGAATTGTAGTTCCCGCTACCTCCCGTT
>JAUMHI010000046.1:4324371-4342956 GCA_032359435.1 Enteromius unitaeniatus
TGTTGCTACTTAGACTTTGGCTGATTGTGGGGTGCACAGGTGTCTTTATGACAGCTAACGACCTCAAACCGGTGCTACTAATTTAGAATCACGAGCAGAGTGTAGCTGGACTATCTAAAAGCAAAATAACAGGTCTTTGAGGGTGAGAAATCTGGCTGATAAGCAAGTGATCAAATACTTATTTGACACAGTTATTCCCAAATAAATAGTTAAAAAATCATACAATGTGATTTATGGATTTCTCTTTTTAGATTCTGTCTCTTACAGTGGAAATGCTGAAAATTGTAGACCCCTACATTATAGAAAATTGTAGATGAGAACTTGTAGCAAAATCACAGGGTATATATATATATGTATATATATATATATATATATATATACATACAATAACTTACTGACCACAAAGTAACTTAATTATCAAACAAGCTATGAAAAAATGACATGTGAATTTGAAAACTACCTTTAGCTTTTTAAACCTCTTTTTAAAGCATTAAAGCATTGAACAAAAACATATTTGATAACTGTTTTGGTTAATTCAAAATTATATAATACTAATGATGCAATAGTAATAATAATACAATGGTGTTCTAATATATACCATCCAGTTATTTTCTATTTACACAGTGCTTCGAATTGACCATGTGTAGAAGACATGGTATTATCATGGCACCCTGTCTAAAAAGCCATTATAGTACAATTTGTTAGTCAAGGGCTACGGATCCAGAGAATGGAGAGTCTTGGGAGGAGAGTAGGAGAAAAGAAAAATGTTTGGCTATATCTCTGATGAAAATTTGACAAACCGTCCAAGGGACACCCTCCTCTCCAAAAAAAAGAAAAGAAAACTCTTGTGGTGTAAGGCTTCAGACTCCCTCATAAATATCAATTTTAACATGCAGCAGTGGAGATCAATATAATTTCAGCCATGGAATACGACTTAAGGAGTTGGCTTTATCTAATTGGCCTTCACTGAAAAATGAACTCTGCAGCCTTGATAGGGACAAGCGGCTTCAGGCCTGGGGGGGCGGCGCTGGTGATCAAGGGTCTGCTCTCTTTTTGTCCCCAGAACCACATCAATCACTGCTAAAGAGTCTCCCGTCCCACTGCAATTTGTTTCTGGAGCGCCCATGATCTTTCCCTCCCACAATGCCCTTCTCTCTCGCCTGCACAGTGGCCAGAGAAGAACTCATCCTGTCAGCACGTCGTTAAATAGTTGGGTCTAAAGGCTCTGAGTTATAAATTGTTGTGCATAATTTATTTTTTCTGGAGGAGAGAAATCTATTGTGAAGTTAACTTTATAGAGGTCCGCATAACAAAAGGGAATAAATGAATGTGTTCGAGGTGAAGAGGGATTCATCCATCTGAAGGAGTCGACCCGTGGGTTGTGTGGTCTGTGGACATGTCTATGGTTTTGGGTTGCAGAGGTCCTTTGCAAATACGGGATGTTATTGAATATTCTCCACGCCTCTTGGCTGGTGCTTATTTTTATGCACCGTATCGAAGCCAGAAAGAGAGTTTATTAAATAATTGTATCTAAATCAGAGTAAGGGATTGAATTATGGGATCGAACGCCCTAGACTGACTAAAAGACGTATGTGCATTGTCTGAAGCAAAACTGAGCCGAGAAATTAAAACTGTAGTCACAGAGATTTTGTTTTGTCATCCACCATGGGATTTTTCTCCCTATGAATTTTTATGGTAATGAATTATTTGTGTGTTTCAGGGCCGGGCTCTCCTGCACTGGGCATGCGACAGGGGCCACAAAGACCTGGTGTCTCTACTCTTGCAGAACAACGCTGATATCAATAGCCAGGTGAGTCTGTTAACACCCATTAAGAGATTCTGGCTGATCCATAATGACAAGATCATTTTCATGGTATAGCTGAGAACTGATGTGATGGCAAATAGTTTTTTTGTCTCTTAGAAAACACAGATTGAATTTGTGAAAACAACTGAAATTGCGAAGTGGATTGATAGTCCTAATATTTGACCAATATTGCATTCAAAATAATAGTGAATTTAGTGTGTATTCGGGTGCATAATATTTTGATTATAAGTCAATATTAGAGTTTTCTTTTATTTATTGTGCATGCTCATTCCCAATTTTAACTTTCTGATGACCCTCATCATCACTAATCTAAAAGAGCGCTGAACAGGGAAGTCCTGCTACCATCCTCCATCCCTGAGCTTAGCAGCAACTGTACTTTAATCATTTAGAGATATCGTATCAGCGTCTCGGTGGGTGTTAAGCAGCACACTATAAGCAGGTAGCTGTATTTAAAATAAAATAAAAAAAACACTACAGGTCATAATGGCAGATTTGGCTTTGTTTTAAGCTGGCTGAATACTGCATTGGGAAATTAATACGGTGAAGTACAGTTATGCGGTCACTGGCTTGATCTGATTCTCGCTAAGACAAATCAATTGGAAGTAATCAGCCAAATTGTTTGCATTATACAACCCATATAATCAGAACATTTGCAAATGACTCTCTTTTTTTATTATATATTTATTTTTTTTGGTTGCTGTGGACCTTAATTGTGTGGGTGGAGAGAAAATGCTTGGCCTGGACAACAATCAATGCTGTTCTATTGTTGTATTTTAACAGTTAGACTAATGTCAAATCCCCATTAGAGCTGCAATAGACAACATAACGTGATGTGGTATATATATATATATATATATAGTATGTGAACATAAATAAATAATAATACAAACATACATATCTATTGGAATTAAACACTGTATGTCTTTAGAAAAAATACAATCATTATATAAATTTGGACATAAATTGGTCTGTTTTTGTCACTTTCTTTGTTTTTTTTTGATCGACCTTGTAGAATCTACAGAATTCCTTCAAAGTTCTTTTGGGTTACTGCACTGACCAGCAGAAGGTGAATATTGCTGGACTACAGCAGGAGAATTATTGAGGGCAGATTTATTAAGTAGCGTTCAGGTGGCATGAGAGAAAATATGGCCACATTAAATCATGCTACTGCTCCTGCCAAAATTATTATCCTATGTTAATACTTTCAGAAAGTGTGATTTGATAGCAATATAAAACTTCGTAGCCACTCATTAGGTTCAAGTGTGAGCCATGACTGCGTTTGAAAAGCACACAAAGAAAAAACCAATAGCCCAGTTTAGATGTATTTTCTTATTCATACATGTATTCTGATACTTATACGATCAAGTGACGTTGATTATATAAAATCTAAGACTAAAGGTAGAATATTATTAATAAAAATATCACAATAGGCCAATGAACTGTGAGCGAGGGCAGCATTTTCACGCATCTGTCCTATGATCCGATTTTAGCTTAGTGTTAAATAAAGATAAAAGTGGTTTATATTTTTAATTTGTTGATTGAAAGGGGGGAAGGGAGAAAAAAGGCTATTATGTCTTCAATGAAAATTGTATTGAAATTAATCAGCTGATGGATGCGGTGGTCGTGGAGAGTGTAGTAGTTTGAATATGGTGGTGTTTTGGTGTAATCCTGGATCAAGGGGAACCACAATAGGAGCAAAAAGTCCCCTTGTTCTCTCAGATTAGCTCATATGCCACCTGTCAACAGCCACCTGGACAACTTCACAATGACAACATATATTCAGCTCTCTCTGCATAATTGAACAGAAGTGGGACACATGGGAGAGTTTGGGGGGATTCACGCTCATAGAATGTAGTTCATGTGTGGTAGAGTTACACATATACTGGTATAGTCTGAGTTCATGAGTTCATGCATATGTTGTTTTCAACTGGACTGCAGAAGAAGTAGAACACAGTCTATGTTCATATATTAGTTTATACGAGAGGCCTGATGCATCAAAACCTTAGTATTCATTTTAAAATCAATGAAGCTGTCCGTAATGAAAGCATCCCCTTGCTTTCGTCATGACATGCTTTATTATTTGTTTTTATTTCTGATCTCTGAAATAAGTTGGATTTATGTACAAATATCACACGTGTTGATAGTTTTACATAAAGTTAATTATTTTTAAAAATAACTTCTAACCATTAGTTTTAACCATATACTGGTAAGATGTTTAATGTTTTTGCAAGAAATCTCTCTTCCTCACCAAGAATAAAAATATACAGTAAAACAGTAATAATATGAAGTATTATTACAATGTAAAATAATATACTTTCTATTTACAGTGTAATTTATTCTTGCTTCCAGTTTAAAGATGATTTTTCAGCAACCATTACATTAGTCTTCAGTTTCACATGATTCTTTAGAAATCATTCTGTTGCTGAATTGCTGCTTAAGAAACAAAATTATACATTTTTTATTAATAAAAATTATAAACTGTGATATCTTTTAGGACAGTTTGAAAAATATAGTTCAAAAGAACAGAATTTGTCACTTTTGATACGTTTAATGCATCTTTACTGAATAAAAGCATTTCTTTAAAAACGTTTGAATGACACTGTATATGTTTTGAATCAGTACCTCAAGCTCACAGCTGATCCATATTATTGAGACTTTAGAGGTGATGTGCAACTTTGATTTGCACTTGTGAACCTCTGCTGATACTGATAAAGGATCCAATCTGTATACGAACAACATTCATTAGAGATTTGATTCATAGGTGTTGGTCAAGCTCAAATGATTACCGCAATTATGCACCTCCTAGCTGTATCTTCGGTCTCAAAATGGATGTATACAAACACACCGTTCTAAACTGCTCTTCATTCATTCAGGGGCAGATGTTTTGTAAGTTATTTGCATGTTAAACAATGTAAACACAGTTTTAGTTGCATGATCGGAAATTAGAGCATGGCACATAGAGCTTAATGAGCTTAACACCACAAAGCATGTTTTGAGTCTCAAAGGCCTGACTAATGAGCACTTTTCTCAAACAAAGAAGCATGCTGCAGAACAGAAAGCTGTAACACTTTTGGTGAAACGTCTGTAAAAGTATAAGAAATTAAGATTAACACCCTGTATAATGTTTATTTTAGCATTGTAGAGACACTCCTTTCCTATCTATTCAGATTAAATTGGCTGTAAAAACTGATTTTTCAAAGAAGCAAATTCAACTTATTGGAATATAAGAGAACTTTTTGACTTCAAAATTTCATGTTTAATTTATTTGCAAGTTTAAAAAAATTTTCTACAAATATTCTGTCACGAGTAAAAAATCTTTCCACATTCCAATTTAGTTTAAACTGGTTTATGTACAGACTAAGTTCAAACATCGTTTTGTAGATCATTTCAACCTTTGGCATAAAACTTGGTGGTAGACTGTTTCAAAAAGATACAAAAATATACATTTTAAAAACAATTTCATTCATTCTTCTTTAAAAATTTACTTTATTTTAATGTGTTACTTGCCATTTCTTTGTAATTGTGAAATGTACAAGCAATTTTTGAATGGAAAAGGTTTATACACCAATTTTATTCTCATTGTAAACGTTTGAGATTTGAAACTGAAGATCTTTGGCATTTGATAGAATTTGTAGAACAGACAAGCTTGGACGTTAATTAATAATAATTTATAATACTAAAAAAAATTGTGTTATGCTTTGGAAATGCAAGGAAGATTTGTATATAGTCAGTTTGGCATTTTAACCCATTTACTAGTCAGATGTTTTGCAGACTTTTTGTGAAACATCACGTTTAATGCAGTTTTAATATTTAGCTTGAGCCACTGCTTTCTGTCTTTCTCTCTCATCTTTGTCCTTCCTCTCTCTATGTGCGTTTTCTCATGAAAACAACACACGAGCCACCAGCAGTGGAGGGTGAATCCCAGAGCCGCTGTGTCTAATTAATCCACTCCCCTCCTTGCACGGCTGCACTGGCCGCACGCTCTCAGTCCATCAGATTGAAATTCATAACTTAATTGAGGTCAGAGCCTGGAGCCGAGAGAACAAAAGGCCCTGGCGAGGACCAGGTAGATCAATAGTGATAAATATCTGCCTGGGCTACTAGTAGTTCATGGTAAGGAATTGTTTGGGACAGAGAAGGGATCCTGTTTATTTACAGGTAATTTAGTGGCGATGTGGAAATGGAAAGATAATATGAGGTTTTGCGCTCGTCCTGTAGTGCCTGACAGCAGTTTGATTGTTTTTTATGTCAACTGTTGCATAATTTTATTTTGAAATGATGCATGAAATTATGTAGCTTTAAGACTGCAGATTAGGTAGGTTTGAAAAAAATGCTTGCATCTCTACAAGCTTTCTTAATCCCAGCAACTGTTTAAAATTCCCCGTTGAGAACATTCTTACACATTCAAGTCCTTCTGCTGCTGCCACAGGTCCACTATAACAAATGGTTCCATCCTCCACGTCATAACAAATACCCAAAGCAATCTGTCATAAGACTGGCGAGGAGAGGCGTCCAATCGCCAGCTGCATGAGAATGGGGCTCAATGGTGGGAGGGTTTAGCCGCATGGTGTCAAACACCTGAGAGTCATTCAGAAGAGTTGTGCTTCTGATCTGAGGCAGGCATTGCTATACAAAAAGCAATCATTGTAGGGTAACATTTGAAGCTGAGAGCAGCACTAAAGGGCAGTCAGTACAGGGCATTTTGGTTTCTCTAGTGTTGATTGCGAGTATTGTGAAGTTCAATTAAATTCAGCAATCTGTGCAAATCATTGTTTGACAATGTTCCTAGAAGTCCCTGCTCTGCATTTAGTTTTTTATTTGCAAGTGAAGTGTTGTGTGCTGTTCATCCCTTTGTTTTTCAAGTAGGTGAAACAGAATTGATCAAATATTTGTTTAATTGACTTCCAGCATTCTCCCTAGCAGACAAGTGATTTGCAAACAATCAATAGCTAATTATTAACTTTTATGTCTGGCACCATTTCAAGCATTTCCTGGGAGCTAAACCCGTGATTTTAGTGTCGCCAGTGCTATTCTTCGCTTTTTGAACTACAAAAATCATGCAAGCATTAGCATATTCGTCAGATTTTATTTAAATTAGGTTTTATTTTAGTTCCCATTGAATTCCACTATAAATATACAATTGAAGTCAATAGGAACCGAAATCAACACTCCTCAAAATATGTTTTCAGTAGAAAGAATATCATACCGGTTTGGAATGACAAGAGGGTGCGTAAACAATGACAGAATGTGCGCTTTGGGGTGGAATATCCCTTTAACATTGTTTAAAGGACAGAGACTTTTTTTTTTTTGCAATGTTTATACCGCTTTACTTTAAAATACTGATATAGCTCAAAAATAGACCAAGGTGCCAGCAGCAAAATCTGTATTGTGTGAAGCGCTAGATAAAGTTGACTTGTATAAAAGCATGAGAAATATACACATGCAACTGTGTTTAACAACAAAAACCATTGCTGCAATAGTGCGAGTCCCATTAACATACACCAGAATTGCGTAATTTGGCACAGATTTTTGCGCCATCTCCCGATTTGCATAATTCCCTCCGTGATTCGTGTGCTAAAACGCAGAAAGCACGTGAAAATAAACGACGCTATCAGCGGGTTCAATTCATTCTCGGCGAAGTGTTTCATTCTAGCCGCAGGCAGCTAAAGTCCTCTGATGAAAAGCCTCTCCAGAACCATCTGTTTCTCCCTCTTCCTGCCGCCTTGCCACAATACGTACACTCAACAGTTTTCTTCCTGTTTTCAAACCATCCACATAAATTGTGAAGGACATTAAAGCTGTCCACAGCTGTGTGCTGAGAAAGAGGGAGAGAGAGAGAGAGATTGAGCATATTTCCCAGCAGGGGCAGAACTTGCCCTGTGGTTTATTAGTTTTTCCCCCACTGCGATTTAGCTGCGCCTGCAACATTGATTTTCATATTAGAGCGGTTTATGCATTTATTTATTTTATGTATTTCTTTTTGAACTGCTCTGATGATCCTGGACTTGCCCATGGTAATTCTCCGCCACTCTAGGCTCATGCGAAATTGCTTAATGGATCCTAAGACGTCCCTTGGGGTGGACACTGAGACGCAGACACAGACAAGAGGGGGGCGGGACGGGATTCCCCGAATGTGTTTTGTTTTCATTTGCGCTTCTCTTTAAATGCTCTGCGTTTACCCAAGGCCTGTCAATGGGAAAAGAGAGTCACTAATTCAAGAAGAACAAAAACAAAACCCAGACAATGATTTAATGCGGTTGTAGGAAGGCGTGAGTGCTGGTTATGCAGCTGATTAACATACGTATGCTCTTGTGCATTAGAGAGAAGAGAGGTGAACGCTGCTCTGCCTCTAGGATTGACTGTAAAAGAAAAAAAAATCAATCAGTCGTGCTGCTGCTAATCAATCTCCCTCTGAATATTACAGCCAACTTAAACAGCCCCGTCCTTCGTAAGTGTTTCCTTGGAAACAATGTCTCTACGTCTTTCTATATCTCTCTCAATAATTTTTTCACTTTGTATTAGGTGACCTTAACTATTATGTACTTACATTTAAATTAATAATTTGATAATTTGACTCACTGCTTTAATTCAGAATTGATAACGTGTATATTTTTCCAGTCGTTCCAAACCATCCAATCAGATTTCACATTCTGTTTTATTGTATGATATGCACCATCTCCATTATATTTATAAGTCACTGTGGTGTGATGGATGCCCTCAGTGAAGATGCTCGAGTGTTTTGTGACGTTACTGTGAGGTGGGAAAAGCCTGACCTGATCTTTACAGAGGGTTTGTCAAGGACATTTTGGGATTGAGTGATATGCAGTGACAGGCTAACCCACACACACACACAGACTGGCTGGCAAGGTTAACACACTGCACATAGAGGTGAAATAGATTCAATTAGGAGCGGTCCACCCGCCTGATCCTTTTAACACAGCTCTCCCAACGAGAAAGTACCCTTGTGTGCACACTCATGAGTCGGTCCTACTATGCAGTATTTTGTGTCTTCTTCATATATGTCTATATATATTAGTTAAAATATTAAAGCCAGTTTTAGGGTTTTTAATTGTTCTTTAGTTTTCTGTAATCACAGTGTCACAAGTAAATGTAGGAGTGTTTGTTTTCTACTTGGGTTTGAAAAGATTAAAATTTTTTACTTTTCCCCAGGTGTTAAGCACTTGTACCAGCAATTTATTAAGATATATTCCAGGTACTTATTAATGTAATAAAATGTTGCCTTTCTCTCATTGAATATTTCCAAACAAAGTCGTTTTTGTGACCTTGTACCACAAAACCAGTCCTAAGGGTCAATTTGACAAAATGGACATGTATGCATAATCTGAATAAATAAGCTTTAAATTAATGTATGGTTTAAGATATTTGGCTAAGATTAAACTATTTGAAAATCTGAAATCTGAGAGTGTGAAAATAAGAAAACATTAAGAAAAAGTCTTTAGCAATGCATTTTAATAATCAGAAATTAAGTTTTATTATACTTACGGTAGGAAATGTACAAAATATCTTAATGGAACATGATCTTTACTTAAGATTTTTGGCATAAAAGAAAAATCTATCATTTTGACCCATACAATGTATTTTTGCTTATTGCTACAAATATATCCTTGCTACTTATAACTGGTTTTGTGGTCCAGGGTCACATATTGTTTTAGTTGCTAATGTATAAAGGTCCTTAATTATATAAGCAGGAAACTGCAGAATTTTGGGTAAGAAAACGTCACAAACATAATAAAAATATGTAAAAAATTAAGTTAACAAATTCTTGAATGTTTTGTGGTATTAATTATTGTTTCTCACTTTCTGTAACATTTTGAAACGTCATTCATGCTCACCAAGGTTGCAATTATTTGATCAAAAATACAGTTAAAAAACACAGAAATATTATTACCATTTAAATTTTATAAATGCAATTTATTATGATGGCAAAACAGAATTTTCTGCAACCATTACTCCTTTCTTCTGTCACATAAACCTTTAGTTATCATTCTAATATGCTGATTTGGTGCTCAAGAAATAATTTGTAATACAGTATCATCAATGTTTAAATTATGAATGTTAAAAGAATTTCATTAAGTGCCTAGATTAAAAAAAAAACTTTTTATTATACCATAAATACCTATTATAAAAATACCTTCTTAAATGATGGACTAAAAGCTAGTCATTTTTAAACATTACTAAAGATGCCACATAATAGCAATAACCATACATTCATGCAACCGTTTCCTCTTTACAGTTTGAATATCTTCAGTTTAATAAATGAAAAGAACAAGAAGTCCCTTACTGTAAAGTAGAAGGAACCCAGATATTCATAAATCTTGTATTATATCTGTGTAAGACTGTAGGTGTTATGATCATGCATACGGCTGCATTTTCTGCATGCTCTGATTAATGGCACCTGCTCATCATAAGCGTATCTGCATATGAATGCCGTGTGGTTATATCGATTCACTCCTCTGTCTATCCCTGTCTCCTCCTCCTGTCTACTTCCAGGGTCATTAAAAACCCTGCGCTCCCTGCATACAGTCATCATAAATCATAATTGCATGTGCATTTTCCCCCATTTGTTTAATGTTTCTGTCCGGGACAGCAGAGGGAAAGAAAGCAAGTGAGAGAGGGAGATAAAGAGAGAAAGGGTGTTCCTGTGAGAGATTTAGTCGTGCTAGATAAAGCTGTGACGGTGGCTCCTGGCACACCTACCATATGCCGCAGGGAACTGCGGGGTTGTGCTGGTATGAAAACATGAAAGCTTTTAGTGACCTGGTGGGCAGCGTATGTATACCAGCTCCTGTACGACTGCACAGTCTCTACCACAGACACCGCAGAAACAAAGTCTAATCCGTTTTACTAGTACATTTCACCTCGTCTTTGCTATTTCTCTTCCCTGATACACTGTCCTTATTCCACTAATCGCTTTTATATTGTTGTTTTCACTTTCTTCCTGTGTCTTTCCCCTCTGTGTTTTCATCAGATGGCAGGTTTGAGGTATTCCTCCTTTGGGTTAATCTCATTAGACTATGCTCCCTGAATGGATTGAAATACATTGACAGTAATGGGAAAGAGAAATGTTCTGGTGCACTTTTAAGTGTATGTTGCTGACGATCTGTGATTGCTTGTTGGTGTGTATTAGATTTTATAAGCCTGTATACTTGTCAAAAGTTTGGAGTGTTGGTGAGATTGCTTAACTGTGTTTTTAAAGAAGCCACTTATGCTGAGCAAGGTTACATTTACTGAATAAAAAAAATCTAGTAAATCAGTACTATGGTGAAATATTATTACAATTTAAAGTGTTTTCCATTTAGATTTCTTGAAAATAATGCATTACTGTAATGGTGTAGCTGAATATTTAGGATCGTGTCACATGATACTTCAGAAATTATTCTAATATGCTCATATGGTGGTCTCTCTTTTTTTAAAATCAGTGTTTAGTTGTGCTGCTTAATATGTTGTAGGGAAATATGACTGTTTTTAAGATTATTTTATGAATATAAAGTTCAAAAGAACATTGGTTTAAACATCATAATGTCTTTTGATCATTTTAATGCATCCTTGCCAAATAAAAGTGTTACTTTTAAAGAAAAGAAAAGATTTAATTGGTAGTGTATTTTGTACCAAATTGCACTATATTTAACTTACTGCCACTGTCAGCATAGAAACAAAATGGATTTAGATTTTGCATCATAGGTTATCATGGTGGACCCTACTGAGTTTGTCTGTCATTGTATGTATTCTGTCTCTGGGATATTTTTTCTGTAAAGCGAAGGAAAAACCTTTTTCAGTAGTAATGTGTTTTGTACAGAAGTACACTGAATTTAACTTCCTGCTATCGTCAGCATAAAAAGAAGAGTAGGAAAATTAAATTAAATTTTGAATCGTGAGTTCTCATCGGGGACCTTTGAACCCTACTGCTTTTTTTCCTGTCTTTCAATAATATAAGTTTCCATGATCAACATTGGGATCTGAATTGGTTTTTGTATTTATGTATATGTGTGTGTGTATATATATATATATATATATATATAGTAGTGAATATTTGAAGTGGATCAAAACATTTAATCAAAGTTGCCCTAAGACAAGTGAACATTTTGGTTTTAGATAACTTTGGTTAATGCTTTTGATCCACTTCAAATGTTGTGTGCGTTTTCTCTCACACGTGTCACGGTTTCCTTGTGTTGTGTTTTCTGCAATGCAGTTTCTTTCTATGTAGTTTCCTGATTAGGATGGAGTTTGCTTGGGAAAAATGCTATGCTGGCTTCTTACTTGACTTCTACCTTGAAAACCAAATGGAGGACAATCCAATTTATGCCTGATTCCATCAGACTGCTCTAGAGACATTAGTCTCTGACCCTTTTTTTTTACACACACACACACACACAAATACATTTAAACATGCGCTCACACATACATGAACACATGCACTCAAACACAGAGCTGCATGTTTCTAATTTACAACATTAGAAAATCAGAATTATTTAGTTTTATGTTGTTGTTGTAAGGAGAAGCATCCAACAAGTATTCAGCATACTTCTGAATTTCTTCTGTGTAAAAAAACACGCCAGGATTGAACAGTGTACTTAAAATGTTACAGTAGATGATTCTGCTATTATTGTAAAAAAAAAAGAGAAAAATGTTGTATAGACTAACTTTAACAGCTGTATGTCTATATCTATTTCCCATGAGTCATAGCAGTTTCTGTTCTAGCCAACCTGTTTGTCTGCTGTCTCCGTCCACACGCTGCCTCTTGTGTCCATGTCCCAGAGCTCTGGGCCAATGCGGATGTTGCCTGAAACACAAGATTAGTGAAAGAAGATTATGTTTCGTAAAGCCCTCACTGTTTAATTATGGCTATATGTATTTATGTGTGTCTCCATATCATGTATTCACCATTGCCATAAACATCTGCCACTCTTTATTCAATTGAGAAGGAAAAAGACTTTTACTCATTTATTTTCTTCTGATTTTTTAACAGTGCATGTGTCATAACAATAAATAATACTAACTGAATAATTTCTATATTTAAAAATGTATTTATAATGATTTTAAATTGCAATGTTTCCCTTAACATCATGTGTTCTGTCCATATGACATGGTTAATATTGTTGCAACGTTAAAATCAAACCGTTTTTAAATTACCAGTTTTATCAGAAAAGGTTGTAGTAACTATATAATTTTTTATAAAAAGTAAGAAAGTGTTTTTTAATAAATATTATCAAATTCATGACAATTAAATTCTTATCTTTCTTGGATCACAAGACAAATGAAACCAAACAAAACAAAACTAGCTAAGTCTTTTTGTGTTGTCACATCTTATTATGTTAACCGGTATTCAAGTACTCTGTATTCCGTTCAGAGGGAAGTAACTGTATCAGAGAAGGTGAGGAGATAGACTGCATCAGTATTCTGTTCGTCTAGTGGGATTTTAACCAGCTAATCCAATCAGAGAGCCCCTGGAGTCACTCTCTCGCCTCTCAATAAACAATAGCATATGACTCTAGGATCGTTGGAGAGCTCTGGCCCTGGTGCGATGAAGATTTTTGTATTAGGAACAGTGGGATCAGAATTTAGCAGCATCTGATTGACAAGGCCATCCACCTTGGCTCACTACTTTGGAGAAGAAATTTCACTCGGTTGGTTACAAAAGTTCTGAGCGGTAGCATCACTTTTGGATAACTGATAATGACTGTTCTTAAACCTACTATTTAAGGCATTTTAAGGCATTATAGGTTCTCCTGATGCAAAGCCTGTTTCGAAGTAGAATCTGACGTTCTGTTTCCCAGAACGTATTGCAACAAGCTCAAATTGCAGACAGAGAAATGTTGCTACATATTTTCCAGGACATAAAGCATTGCATTTATCATCTGAAATGTCTTGTATTCCAAATGTATTTTTATATTCCATACTGTATTTTTAAGAAAAGACCAGAGATGGCTTGAATAACACAGATAAACCATATACAATACAGTATATAGTGTTTACTGTATTTATGTTTGATCAGTTTAAGCGTTTATATCTTAGTTTTATTCAGTCATAGCTATAGCTAGATACCTTTGCTCATATTAGGAATTTCCTGGAGCACCATGAGTTCTATTATTTCTGTGATGCATATGTATAGTTTTCATCTGAGGGTTCCCTCTGGTGTCCAGTACGAAACTGATTACATATGTTTAGCACTCAGTGATGTGCACTGATATGTGTTTTTTGTTTTTTTTTAATGCAGAGTTTGTTTAATACTATGCTTCAGTATGAATGCATTTCTTGCATTAATATTAGGGCTGCATGATATATTGCATGTGCTAGTCATGCTCATCCTGTCAGTAAAGCTGGTTCTATGATTAGCAATAAATCTCCATCTTTATAATTAATGTCACTTAATATATGTAATTTTACACTAATATAATAATTTATACTCAATTTTCAAAATTCTTTTCTATTATGAATACTGTTAAATTTGTGGAGTAACAATGAGTAACTACAAAAAGGTTTATAATGTTTAATATTATATATTTTAGTCAGGTGTGGCTTATTTTCTGAAAAATATGTTTAAATGCTACTGTTAACTCAATACTAAGAAACATGCTAAGTTCAGCATTAAACTGCTCTATTTCATTTAATAACCCAGTATTTTTTTACTTGTTAGTGTTGCATTATAAGCTTTACAACATGATAACAAGCCTACGGTCAAATAACCTGTAGAATCTGTTTAGTGGGCTAATGATATTGTCTATGGAAGATAATGCAGGCTGATGTTGTGTCAGAGGGGCAAACGTGCGACATGCCATAAAAACTTTCTCTGTACTTCTCATTGGGTTCTGATGATCTTCACCAGCCAAAACAATAATGCCGTTTGTCATCATTATTAGGGTGAGAAGGCACTTCGAAGTAGCAATCAAAATATAATTTAGCCCGACGACACTTGTCATCCTCAGAACTTCCCGACCCCTTGAGTGTTGCATTTCACTGGATTTATATCCACACACGCACAAGATCCTTAATCCTTGCCCTAAATATGGCTTTCCCTGCATCGCACCTCTGATACCACAAGCTGTGGCAATTTGTCACCAGCACACCAGGCAGATTGGGCCTATTGTATAAGCATCTATTGTTGTGTGATGCCCTCGGCCCCCACGGCTAATGCATCGGACACGGTCCCTGCAGGGGACGATGAATAGATCATCCTAGACCTTTATACACATACAGCATGATGGCCTCATAGCCTCGTTGAGCACGCAAGTCAAAGGTCTGTTCATATTAAACTGGTTTATATGTCCATCTAAACAAAGTCCTCAAGCTCCTTTAATCCCGGTTATTTGTTCAAAAGTCTGTTTTGGAGGTTAAGGGATCTAATTGTTTATCTGACAGGAAATCAATGTTTAATCTGTTCTCTTAATCCTTTCCAAGTCGAAATCACCTGTTTTAGGCTGTATCATGTGGAAGTCAACAGGCAGGCCTCACACTTGAACATGTTTGTTTGTTTTATGGTACTTTAGTCATTATGGAGAAAGATTAGAAAGTCTCTAAAGAGTTTGACAATAGATGAGTAGTTGTAATGGTCGATATCTTTTATAACTCTAAACGTCTGTCTTTTTCTTTTACAGGATGATGAAGGACAGACTGCATTGCACTATGGTAAGAACAGAACTGTGCCAGTCCATTTTTTTATTCTTTAACTTCAAATGGGAGTCATATATGTTAAAGGAATATTTTAGTGTAATCCAAGTTGCCATGCTGGCAAATGAAAATAAGAGAATATAACAATTTCAGTGCATTTTATTCCCATGGATGTCCCAGAAGCAAAGCACTACATAGGGGATAATTTTTTTTAATACACTGTAGAAAACTACAGACTACGGGGCAGTTTCTCAAACAGGGTTTAAGACTAGTCCTAGATTTAAATAAATGTTAAGAGCTGTCTAAACTGGAAAAAGCTTGCACTGAGATATCTTAAAATACATTATTGCCATTGTTTGGACTTAAAATGCTCACAGATAATGCATTTTTGTAAGACATGTTTCTAAAAATTCTTAAATGAATTAAATTATCAAAGGTCTAGTCCTGGCTTAATCTAATTTCTAACCGGGAAACCGGCCCCTAGTGTTTCAAATCCTGGGATCTTAATTGTAACAGGTTGTATTCAATTTTTAATATATATTTTTACATGACTATGCAAAGCTGGTAAGCAAGTAATTTTTACATAATATGCATTACTGTAAACGTTTTTTTTTTAATTGAGAGAAGTTCTGCAGGACTGCATTTATTTGATTTAAAAAAACAGTAAATATTACGATTTAAAATAATTGTTTTCTATTTTAACATATTTGAATTGTATTTAATTCCTGTGATAGCAAATTTTCAGCAGCCATAATTTCAACCTGCAGTGTCACATTGATCCTTCAGAAACCATTCTAATATACTGTGTGTGCGCAAGAAACATTCATTATCAATTAACATTTGTGCTGCGTCATTTTTGTGGAATTATCATTGTTTTCAGGTTTCTTTGTTTACTAGAAAGTTCAAAAGAACTGTATTTATTTGAAATAGAAATCTTTTGTAACATTAATATGAATGTCTTTATAATCAGTTTTGATCAATTTAATGTGCCCTTGCTGAACAAAAGTATTTTTTTTAAATCTGTATGAAATCTATATAAAATGGTTCCTGAATGAGGTTCCTATCAACCTCACAGGTTACAGCTGTGTGTGTGTGTGTGTGTGTGTGTGTATGAGCATGGGTACATTTGTCCACAGCCACACGTGTGGTAAATAGGACCTGTAATAATCACCAGTTGTCCCAGAGGAAATCAACAGTGTTCCTCTGTCATGTGACACTACACATGGGCGGCCTCCAGGCCCTTGTTCCCTGTATGTGTGTGTGTGTTTGCCATCTGTCCTCAAGTTGGTCGCGTGGCAGGGTGGACGTCTGAAGACGAGCACCCCTTGGGGAGGGGGAGCAGAAAAATGATTGGGGGGATGGGATATAAAAAAGTGACTAATAAACATAAGCGATGAACTCAGAGAGACGAATAGCACAGAATGAAAATTCATTTCCACCTCTCCCTGTGTGGGGCCATGCGCCTGACACATGATTAATTGAGGGGTTTACTGCACGCTGTAAATTGTTCTTCTTCTCTACGGCTCCCCAGAGGCGCTAGGGGCTTTACTGCCCAAGGACCCGCACACGTGCCGAAAATAAAATACAGTAACAAAAAAAATAATGGACTAGGGAAAGAAATCTAAATGATTTCCTTTTCTGATTCCTACTTAATGTGACAGTTAACCCAAAAATCTGTCTTCATTTACTCATGTTTTCTTAGACCTGTATGACTGTATGTAGATATTCCATAAAGTGAATGTAAATGGGGACTATGGATAACAATGATCACCATTCATTTTGAATGTTGGACATTCTACATCTATATTTATTACACACAGAAAGGAAGGTCATATGGGTTTTTCTAACAACATGAAGGTGAGTAAATGATGATTGATTAAAAAAATATTAGTTTTTCTTGCTAGTTTGCCAAGGCAGTTATCTTTAAATAAATAAAGTAACTTTTTTTCTTATTTTATTAAAATTCATATATATATATATATATATATATATATATATATATAATTAATTTTCTTTACAAATTGCCTTTTTTTTTACCTTCCACGTGATAAAACATGAAGAAATAAAATAATAAAGGTCACAGACCTCCCGTTCAAAACATTTGGGTCAGGGAGGTTTTATTTTTTAAAGAAATTAATATTTCACAATGATACATTAAATTGAGCAAAAGTGTCAGTAAAGGACTTTTACATTGTTACAAAAAAATGATTGACTGACTTTCTATTTATTGAAAAATTCTGGAAAAATATTTAGTGGCTTCTGCAAAAAAAAAAAAATATTAAGCAGCATGACTGCACTTAACAATAACAGGAACTGTTTCTTAAGAAAAACAGCATATTAGAATGATTTCTGAAGGATCATGAGACACTGAAGAATGGAGTAATGCCTGCTGAAAATTCAACTTTGCCATGTCAGGAATAAACTACATTTTAAAATGTATTTAAATCGAAAATTGTTATTTTAATTTTTTATTAAATAGCATAAAAGACATTTAAAACCATACTAGCCCCAAACATTTAAACTGTAGTGCATACTTAAGTGGGACTGGATCCATGTGGGGGTGGTGGGGGATCTGAGGTTAAAAGCCACTCTTGTCACTCAGGGTTTTCCTGCTGACATCAGGCACTCACCTATAAGAGAAAGAATAAGAAATGCGTTTTCCCTTCCTTTTTAAAAGAAGGCAGTAGTTGACATAGACGTGAAAAAGCACTCAAGCTTAGAGGAATGTCCCTGCATCAGCGTAGCAGGCAACACTAACAGGGTTACAGGAGTGCCGCCCCTCCTGGCCCTGCAGCCTCCTAATGGGGCACAAACTGCCAATGGGGCACAAATGCAAGTGTGCTGCTCAACTGTAGGTCCAGCTTGCGCATTCAGTCTTCATGTGTACTGTAACAATTACTTTAAGTGTACGGGATGAAAACAGGACTGGATTAAGTTCTTTCTAAGGTGGCATGTTACCTAAGAACTGGTAGCGGTGTTGTTTTAGTATCAGTGAGGTTATTTGTTTCATTTCATTCAAAAAAAAAAATATATATATATATATATAAAATAAAAAAAATATATAGTAGTTTTTATAAAATTTTATTTATTATAAAATGTTTTAAATGTTTTATAAGTAATAAGTATTTAGTTGG
>JAUMHI010000046.1:4353622-4366566 GCA_032359435.1 Enteromius unitaeniatus
AATATATAGATATATATATATATATAATAATGTTAATTTGTACATATACATTTTGAGAATGTTTTTAAATATTCAATTTATAAGCAATTTAAAATATAAGTATTCAAATATATGAAAAATACATATACAGTATTGTATATCAGAAATAAATATACCAAATACATATAAACAATATAATTTTTTAATGCTACCTTTTGTGCATTAAATCTGACAAGTGTATCATTTGAAAAAGTTTTCTTCTTTATGAAAAAAACCTGTATAATTAATATTGTTTTAATATTATTATAAATAATTAATAAACTATTATTATTTTGCAGTTATTAAAAGTTGAAATGAATGTTAGTTAAGATTATTTAATGCTCTAGAAGTATTATTAATTCTTCGTTCATATTATCTAATGTTGTTAACCAATGCTAACAATTATAACCTTATTGTAAAGCGTAACCCAAACTTGTTTTAGGGTTTAAGCATCATTTCAACTTGAATTTAACTGTGGCTTATTTTCATAAGCAATCTATTGCAAACTGCAAAGGCTGTAATAAGTTAGAAAAGCTGCGAATACTATAGCAGGCATCTTTGTTTGTGCTTGTCATGTCCCTGGAGTTGACAAATGGTCTTGATCAATGTAGCAGAGGCAGAGAGATTCACAGGAGAGAGGGAGAGAGACCACTAAACGCACGTACAGAAGGCCTCATAAAGCACTGAGTCAGAATAGGCTGTAAATCACAGTGTGAATACTGCTAAATAAACCCTCCTTTTACTTAACCAAGGTGAAGTTTTTGCAACATTAACGGGAAGGCCAGCCCCCGCCCCCCTCGCCTGTGAACATCCAGCATTTCCTCCTCCATCCCCCTCTCCATCCTCCTCAACAGCAGCACCACCACAGTCTTAACATTAAAATCCCTCCTTTTGTCCCCACGGGCTTGCTAATAAAGTTAGCCTCCACTCTGAGTCTTGCTAGCGTTTTAGGTCTCATTGAAGCCTGTGACATTAAAACCTCTCAAACATGATTTGGTAAAAGGCACTACTGATCCTGTTTTGGATAAAAGTCAAACTTAATTTCCTTTCTTAAAGCCAAGGGGAAAATCCAATCGCAAAAAAAGGAGAAAAGAAGAAAGAAAGCAAGGGAAGAAGAGGGGGAAAAAATGCAAAGTTGCTTTCTTAAGTTCTTATATATAGCACTGGGAATTGAATTTGGGAACGTGCGGTCTTTGCGGCTGAGTTCCAGAACACTGTGCTTCCTAACCTGACACGAGAAAAATGAAACTGCACTTTATTAACCATGACAGAGAATCTAAGTGCCAGCCTTTCCTTGAACATACTCCCACACTGACACACACACACTAGTGCCAAACAGCATTAAAAAGCACAAGGAATCAGATGTGAAACGCCTCTGTGTGAAGAGATTTGACAAAGCTGTTGTCTGAAACAGGCTGGTTCTTCAGTGCTTGATAATTCATGCAGCCAATATGGTGACCGAAAAAAATGACATAACATCTCTCATCATATTATATATAATTATGCCCTGGCCTACATAAGATTCTGCACGATTTGTGGCTTCAAATATACATTTATTTAATTGAATAAGAAAAGCTTGACTGTCTTTATTTGCTTAGTTATGTGATGCCTATTTGCCATAATCTAAAAAGAATTCATAATAACATCACATTTTGCTATGCATTCAGCAATAAAAGTATGTGCTTACAATATTTATGGTAGCATTTATGGTTCATCAAATATATTAAATGAGAATTAAACAGTGAAAGATTAGATAGATAGATAGATAGATAGATAGATAGATAAGAGCATAAAACACTTGATGGTGGGGAAAGGTAAATGTTAACAGTGCATGGACTTACTTGAAGAAATCCTCTTTACAGTAGACATTCCCCGCGCGAGAGAAACACTTGTCTGCGAGGAGCGCGTGACAGTCGGCGCACTTGAGACATTTTGAGTGCCAATGTCGATCCAGCACCTTCAAAATAAACTTATCCAGGATGTGCTGACTGCAGCCTGCGCACTGGGGGATCTCTGGAGAAACACGCGCACAGAAAGCAGTTTGGGTGAAATGTGATCTGAATATTTAGATGAAGTAACATTTGCTCACATTTCGCATTTTAAGTCATTAACAAATATAGAATTCTATAACGCTGGAAAGTCCTTACAAATAAATAAAGGCGTCGTGAATTTTCAACATTAAATTGAAAAAGCTATTGTTTGGGTTGGGCCTACAGAAGCAGCAACGATCTTAATATTTAAAGTTCTTATATAAAGTGACACGAAAAAACGAATCAATCGCAAGGTGCTTGATAATTTTAGCATGCTCGAGCGCATTATTAAGAAACGTAAGCTACGACCTTGTGTTAAAGTAAAATGAAATAAAACCCTAGTGATGGGGAAAATACTTGCGATGCCCCTCCTTTTTAAAACTGTAATTGATATTTAATATTTGTAAAAAGTAAAGGACATCACAAAAAAGCTGACAAATGAAATGAAAAATACAAGAATAAAAACAAATAAATGTATAGGCTTACTAATATGTGCATGGAATTGCAAGCAAAGTAAGACTCCTATAAAATTGTTAAATACTGTTCCATATTAAAAATATATAAATGCTAATGATTAGTGCTTAGTAAGTGATTAACGCACGTTAGAGATTATTGTGAAAGCAAACTCGGAGAACCTTCCACGAGACAACCTATGGGACCGGTAAACGCTGGACAGGTGAGGAAAGATGTCCATTTGTTGGTAAATAATCAATATTTCAGAAGAAAACAGGCGAGGACATGAGGACATTGAGATTGAAATCATATAGCATCGATTCTTTAACAGAGACGGTCAGTCACTTCAATTACTGTTGCTCAAGAACAAGTGCTCGAACAAAACAAACACAACAATTCGAAACAAAGATAAAAATGCAATTGATCGTATTCCTTGAAATGGGGTCAATCCGTTTAAGCGTATAGAGAATATAAAAAAAATGCTCGATAGAATTTCCTCAAATCACAATATCATTTAATATCGATATTTGACCTCTGATCCTCTATTCTTTCTGTCGGCAAGTTCTCACACGTGTACTCGTGCTGTTTTCATGGATTCAGCAAAAGCCAGGATTCTAATATGAAGCAAGAGGATACCATTATTATTATTATTATTTTAAAGAAATTATTTGGATTTCAGCAGGTGCTGAAACGCGTGAATAGCGTTTTGTGCGTCATGTAAACGTCTCAAAGTTCATCAAAACGGACCTCTACAGCACCATAGCCAATAATAGGCTATATCAATGACAGACAGTGTTATCCACACAACCACGAATCAACGCTGAAACAATGCCATAACACTGCAACACGAAATGCATCAAATAATGTAAATACAACCGAACATTAAACACGCACAGTTTCAACGTAGCAATGCAAACAAATGCGATTCTGTGAATGACACTTACTCATAAAATAACATTTTGTTTAGTTTGGTTTTTCAATTGCAGCCTACACATTTTTTTACTTTAAAAGTGCACGATCTAAATATATTTTTCCTTCAATGTAGTATTTTGAAATATAAAATAATGTTGTGTTAGCGTTTGAGGGGTAAGTAGTTTTAGGGTAATGAACTGTTTTTGCTGTAGCCTTGTCGTGGTGCTGAAGGAACAGCGCCCAGCGCAGCTTCACTCACTCAGCCGTCTTCAGCTTTTAACGCTCATTTACTCGAAGGATGTATTTGATTAGCCAGTCAATTAAAAGATGGCTACCACGACTGGCCTTCCTTTGGCATCAACTTACGCATCTGAAATACACCAGTTAACTCTAGTTTCGTCTAATACTGGTTTTAAATCTTTGTTTCAGCATTCAACGCATTCTCCCTTACATCTTCAAGACTTCTATATTTCTTTAAAAAACAGTGATAATGATAATTAAGCATTTTATTCATTATTCAATAATAATATTTACATCCATACCGCAAGAACAGATTATTCTTAAAATAATCCTCACTTAATCCATCATTTATACATCAAGGGGGGTTGAGTAGCAATATCTTTTAATCTACTACCATTTAATGAAATTAAGCATTCGCCACTGACAGACCTATATTGCCTACTTAACCCTTTGGCCATTCTTTAAAAAAAAAAAATCAATAAATAAAGTAGTTTTCTTTCAAATGTAGTATATATACATTTGCATAAATAAAGTAGTTTTCTTTCAAATGTAGTATATATACATTTGTATAAATAAAGTAGTTTTCTTTCTTTTTTTATTATGTATGGATCTAAAATTGCAAGAGGTAGAAACCAAGTCTGGTTCAAATAAGATGGGGTCCATCTGTACATTTCTGAAGCACGACTGTGAATAATTAGGTCAGGAATTTATCCAATTCAAACTCCATCTTGATGGAGATCAGATTATATAGGCCTAACGCAGATTAATTTGCGACTGATAAGGACCAGATGCGAAGATAATAGGCAATGCCGTTGTTTAATATTAAATGTTCATGTACTGCTGTATCTAGATGTCTTGTAATCTCTATTTCATTGTGACAAATAACATGGTATGCACTCCGCTCCATTTATCCAGTGTGTTATGAAAAATCAGATTAGTTATTATATTTGTTTAGTAGCACCTTACATACGGTGGTTCTCAACACAACCAGCAGAACGTATTAAAAAGATGCAGTGCAACTATTCTAACCAGCTGTGCGATCTAATATTAGTTATTATTAGTCTGGCAATATACATATATCTTTAAATCTAAATTGTGAGATTACAAAACACTGCACTTACACCAGACATATTTTTACGCAGCTATGGCATGCATTTTCTTGCAGATCTCAGTTACAACCGAAGAGCATTCGTCAGTTATCATCCTAAAATAATGTAATACATGAGATTTAATCGGAATGCCTGATATACAGTTTAAGCTATTTAGATTAAAAAAGAATAAAGCTCTATGCATGCGTCTGATCTTATTTTACCACCCATGTAGTAGTTCACGAATAATTTCCCAGTGGAGTTTAATTAAAAGCTGCATGTTATTCAACAGTGGTGGCCTGAAGACGCCAGGAGGAGGCCTGCCAATTTTCTAATGAACTAATCAATATAACAGAAGAGAAAACCCTTACGTTGCAGTGGCACTCCGAGGATGTCCGGCAGACCCTTCACCGCGCTCTCTCCGGGCAACACAGCCGCACTTTGCATCATTTTCATCCAGTCCGGTAAAACGCGCACATGCACCCGTTCGCAGAGGTCTGGGAGTCTCAGATGTGCGTAAAATATTTTTCTCCCCGTATAGTGTCCTTTTACAGTCCTCGCGCCTGTGGTTATCCTCGTGAAATAGCCGCGCGTGGGTTCGGGCTCGTGGGCTCTTTCGCTGTGTGTCACACAAACCGCTTGATTCATTCACACTGCAGGGGCGGCCCTGACGTCACCGCCCCGGGGGGCCAATCGGAGGCGGGGATTGGAGCAAGAGGGGCGGGAACTTCTGCGGCTCGCGCTCTCAGGTGAGTGGAAAAAGCGATAAGGAAGTGATGACGATAAATACAGCGCCGCTACTGAAACCGCAGCATCTGAACTGGTTTTTAAAGCCTTTTGTGACCTGGCAGGGGTCAGTCAAGCGAGTAAAGTAAATATTAGGCCTACGTGAATATTTAACACCAGCGTTGCTTTAGTGGACAGCTTCTGTAAACGCATTGGAATGTACTGGGATAGCCTTTTTAGACACAGCCTAGCTAGACTAAAGATATTAACAACAAAAATAAGATAAATGGTACGTTACCTGAATATGCAAATTAAAAAAAAAGAGTAGGCCTATGAAATACAGTTATAAATTATTATAAATTCAACAATAGGGTATAGATAACTTACTGTTTAATTGTTAAAAATATAGTGGATTCAATTCGTGCATTATTATTTAAAAGTAGGTTGGTTTCTTTTTAATGCATCTTTTAATTTAAGCTTTTTTATTAGCCTACACTCATAATCTCGCCCTGTTGACCTGAAACAGTTCCCAGGACTCCTCAGTGTGTTTGCTAAAATACTAACTCAAGTGAGCCTTTACGTTGTTTATCAGCAGTCTCTACACATTCGATCCTGACAGGATTCATTTCATTCGAGCTTTTCTCCCTCCGGAGAGAGCGGAGTTCAAGCGAGATGAACTCAATCTTCACTTCCAATTCTCTTCACGGACGCTATAATGCGGCGCGTGAGCTCGCGAGCTCTGACAGTCACCGCTTCATGAAAACAAGCTTCAGTCAGTCTCATCATCGTCAGTCTGGCTGCTTTTCCACGTAACAGCACGCACGTCTTTAGTGTTTCTTTTCTAACACTTCACTCTGATGCTCGTTTTTACAAACAGCCTAAGTACGTTTTATATTAGGTTACAACATGTTCTGCAAGCTCTGTGAGATGCATATAAAAAAAAGATACATTTAACAGCTGATGCGCGAAGGAAAAACTGTGCATATAGGCTAGAAATAGACTTTTTATTTTGTAAATACTATTTATAATATATAGGCATATATATATATATATATATAAAATAGGTAAGGCAAATGGCACATGAAATTCAAAAATTTCATAATTTTATTCAATTCTAACAGAATGCATTATGCCTTCTAACAAACTATTATATCTAACACACAGCAGATTTTATGCCTGTACAGTCACTCTTGTTGAAACCAGTTAATGCCATATTTAAAAACACAATTAATACCCTAATAAATGAAATTCTTTCACTTGAGACTGGAGGCACACAAAGTAACAGATCAAATCATCTCGTTTAGATACACAACGTGTTTAAATCCCCGATTATCTTGCTTGCCTGTTGTAAAAAATACAAATAAAAAGTGCATAAAATTCTAAATCGTGGACAGCAATGCTACAAGGATATGTAAATAAGAAGTGCATGTCATCAAAGTCCGATTATCCCAAGTTTTAAACAACGCAACCCCGTCCACAGTCTTGCTTAATGGCTCCGGTGTAATTTAGTTAAATGAAAGTGATCATCAAGCTGATTAAATGGTGGCAAACACAGCAGCCCTCAAGCTTCACCAGATCCCCTCTGCATGGGCCAATGGTGGACAAGGGAATTATCCCGGGCCACGCTTTTGATTTTCATTTTGATTATAGCGAGGAGTTATTATGCAGATTATGCAATTACGATGATGGTCAAGTGAAAATGTGAATTTAGTCTTGATACAGAGGGGCGAATGCTTTTCATGCTCAATGTTTTGCCACACGATTAAATGTATTAATCTATGGATACGATGCGCTTTCACGAGCGCGCAGCTCTTTTGCGTCTCAAAGTCGGTTTGAGTCACTATAAAATGCACTAAAGAGCACCTGTCCGAACAACGAGAGACCTGTGCACTATAATTCAGCGAAAGGGTGCGACTCCCGCTGACCCGAGCACCTCTAATTACTGCCAGTATTTCACAGCATCCGCGTCCTGACACCACGAGCTGCTGCTCCATCATATCAGTGAAATGCAGGAGATCATTAATAGATCACATTTCAACCTCTTAACCTCCTCACGCGAGGCCACTGAGCTTACTTTACAAATTCACGTGAATATTACAACTATACTGAAAATAAAATGAGGATCATATCATTATAATCAAGTAAAGCATCCCTCGTGAGACTGTACGAAACACAAGCAGTTTAAATAATTATAAACGCGGGAAATAACTATTATAATTCCGTCAAGATATGATGAAGAATGCATATAATCAAATATTGTTTTTGTTTAGTTTCGCCTATAGTTTATAACGTGATTTATAATGTTAAATAGAGTAATAAAAATCAGAAAGTAAAAAAAAAAAAGAAAGAAAGTCTAGTCAGATGTGGAGAGTTTCCAATGTACTTCTATAGCTTACTTGAACCATATAATGCAAGCATTGGGATAGTGTATAAATGTAAAAATATTTCTATTTGTTGTTTTGACCTAAAAGTCAGAATTTCAAAGTCTTTACTAGAATTACTAGAAATAGGGATGACGATTAATGTTTAAGATTTAAAACGTCCATGTTTACAACCCACTGCCAACCGCTCTCTTTGTACCATTTAAGCAGAAGTGGCCAATCTCTAAAAAAATCATTTGTTGCACAAAAATACGAGAATATTGTTATTATTTTCACAAACAGTTAATAATTCTCACTCTCCCACGCTGACTAACAGCCTTATAAGCCAAATGCTGTTTGTTGTCATTTCTTCTGTTTGTTATTACAAAACATCTGAGGCAGTTTCATAAGCAAAAACATCTTAAACAAATATGACACGAAAATAAACAGTGTTTGCGCGCCAGAAGAAGCCCGTCGCGTCTCAGAGAGCGTCATGCAAACCTACCGACAGTCGCGTGGCGTGTAAACATCTACGCGCTCTGTGCAAGCTGGACAGCGCTCGAGCTCACAGGAAGTCGACATAGAATTTTCGGTCCACAAATACAAAGAAAGACGACAGAAACGTTACCTGTCTACATCAGTCTGGTGTTTTCTGTTCCTCGAAAAGAGTAAATAAAGGCTGCAACGTCAATGTCAGAAGCCGCCCCCCCCCCCATTTTCCCAGCAAAGGAAAAACAGAAAGAGACGAAGAGACCTCAAGAGAGGGCAACAGAGAAAATTAAATTGCACTTGGGGGCAAATTCTATTAGGGAATAGTTATTGTCTCTTGACAGGTCCTGTCCATTTACGTAATTAGGTGAAGTACGAGGTTCGGCATTGTTTAATCAGAATCAGAATTCGGATTTATTGGCTTAGTAAGTTACAAAATTACAGTTAACATGCTATATCAGTCAGTTATCCAGAAATAGTAAGTATACCGACAATATATATTCAATATATACATAGTAGAAATGCACAATACAATATAGACATACAATACAATAAAATGCATGCTTAATGGATGATTGTATAAAGGAAATTAAATACTAAATCTGACACATGCAAAACTTAAAAAGTAAACAATGACCTTCCAAAACAATGCAACACTGATGGCTGGCCATTGTTGACCAGGGCAGAGATAATACATTATAATTGTCCAATACATTATAATTGGCTAAGGGGTAGATCCTGCTTAGGTTAGAAATCCAATTAAAGGCGACAGTGCTTCACCTTAAGCTTACCATTAAACAATGAAGGATCCCCTGTAATGTTTTTACTTGCTTCAGCAATCGATACCTTTATTTATGTGTTTTTAAGTGGGCTCTCATGAAGCGTAATGATTCAGATCTTATGCATGATTTTTTTGTGTTATTCAATTGAAGAAAATACCCTAAAGTGCACCTCTGATAGCAGAACTAGATTTACACTGAATAATAGCAATGCACACCATGCACTTTTAGGTCTTTCTGATAACATGAATGCACATTGTAATTTCTGTAATACATAGAGACTAAGATCTGTTGCATGACACTGTAATGTTGCATGAATAGTTCAACTAAAAATGAATATCCTCCGCAGTGAATAAGTGCCATCAGAATGATCTTCCTGAAAGATGTTTTTAACTTCAGTCCTTTACTTCTGGCTAAAATAGGAGTCTCCTATCCATAATATTGCTTCCTCCAGAAAGGAAACTGTCTGATTCAAGAGATAAATATGCACAATCAAGCACTGTTTATAAGCAGTAAAAGTCCAAAACTGTTTTAAACAAATATATTGGTAGATTTTTGACATAAGAGTTCAACAGGGGATGGAATTTATTTCAAATGAATCATCATTATGGATTATGGACTGTTATTTTGGCGAGAAGTGCTGGTTTAAAGTAAAATGTGCTGTTTCATTTCAGAAAGTTATTTATCGATGGACTGGAATCATATGGTTTATTTATTGTTATCAGCTGTTTGGACTTTCATTCTGACGGCACCCATTCATTGCAGAGGAGCCGTTAGTGAGCAAGTGATGTCATGGTAAATTTATCCAAATCTGTTCTGATAAAAAAAAACTAACTGTATCTTAGAAGGCCTGTGTGAGTATACATTTCCAGCAGATGTTTTTTATTTTTAGTAGAAACTACTCTTTTAATTATTCCTAATACCACACAAGTTTATCCATAAACCTGTTCCTTATTTACAAAATTTTAAACTGAGGTGACTTTAGACAGATTGGGGTAAAAGAGAAGGGCATTTAGCTAGTAATATGTAATTGGCTAAAAGACACTGATGAACATCTTTGAAACATCTTCATGGAGATTACATTTCCTGTGTTTGCTGACAAGACTGTTCATTCTGCTTCATTAACGCATGTTGATGGACATGCTCTGGAAGTCATCCAAACTCATCTTATTGACATCTTATTGAGAGGAATGTAAGCTTTCAGGATAGAGGTTAGACTCATGCTGATCTCTATTTTCACTTTATTCTGCAGTCTGTATACAAAGGCTAGTAAGACTGATCTCAAGTCAGCAAAAGCTGTGCATGTATCTACTTGCTTTTATATGGCATTTGATCAAAAGACGATAATGTAATACACCTGTACCTTTAATGTTGAAGCATCACGGTGCTCCTGTGTGCAAAGCAAGGTTTATAAGGAATGATTTATTGAGCGAAACTTTACAGAACTTCACAAAATCCAAACCTGAAATCCATCAGAACAATGAATGTGAACTAACATCACTGCCTGACCTTACTGGTATGTCTGAATGGGATCAAATACCTGCATTCATGTTCCAAAACCTTCACAGGAGAACATAATCTGGAACAGTAGAACAGAAAATACCAACTTACTATTAATACACAAAGTTTCAATAAAAGAGTACCACAAATCTTTGGTTGCGTAGCAAATAAAAACTGTAACCTTTCTAAAGACCTAGACATTATAATGTAATCTGTTTATGTTTTTTCCTTCTTATTTAACCTTTCAACCAGATTTGGGGGGGCTTATATAAAAAATCTCATTACATGGATTCAGTATGCTGACGTTCAGATTTGTGCATATCCTTTGTAATTCACAGTTCATATACGTGTGTGTGTGTCTGTGTATTTATTTATTACATTTAACACACAAATAATATTAAGATACAATATATACATTATAAATATATAATCATCACTTTTTATTTTATTTGCATATATTTATGTATGTATATTTTAAGTAGTAATATAATTAAATATGTAAAATTCTAATTCTGAATAATTCAGTTATTTTATTCAATTACATTACAGCATTAATAATACAATATGATATAATACAAAACAATACAATACCTCAACTACTTGTTTAGCATGTTGTGCCTCTTCTCACCTGTCGCTAGTCCATCTGTCCATTCTGACTGATAGCATTAAAGCTGAGAATGAGGCCTGCATCTCAAAACATGTATTATGTACAGGAGGAGGAATGGTGGTAGTAAAATGAGATTAATCTGACCTGTTTGGCTCCTGCTTTAGGGCTAAATGTAGCATTCAGAGGTCAGGGTATAAATGAGCTACAGTAACAGAACCATATATTAACCCTTTTCCTCTCTTCAGAGAATTAATTCACTCTCACTGTGCGTACACACTCACACACCCTGTGCACACCTATGGCAGAAGCTTTATTGTATTATTAATATCAGAGTGGTATGACAGCAGAGGTATCAAACCTGTCCGGCATTTTAATACCAGTATATGCGATAGGCCATAAACACGCAAAGTACATGTTGGAGGGCCTCAGCAATAAAACCCAGCTTTGTCTAATTTATGGAACACAACACACTGCAATACAAGGTGATGTTTTACCCTTGCTTTCTGCCGCTTTTGGTTGGGGGCTGGGGATGTTGCTTTTGTTCCATTGTTCTCACGGAATACACAAACAGGTCCCTCACTCAGGTCTGGCAGGGAATAGAAAGCATATTACGAGTTATACAGTCTGATTTGTACAGAGAAAAACTGGCAAGGATGGACAGAGAATCCATGAGTTTATTGTGAAGTTACTGGGATGTATAAAGATCTGTCAGTTCTGCAAATTTAGATGTAATCTGCAGGGAAATCTAATTCAAAAAAGGATCCAAGTAGGAAGTACATTCATTTTATTTTCATTTTTTAAGTATTGGTGATTTGTCAGAGATGCTAATTAGATGCCTGTCAGTGCAAAATTTACTACACTATGCCAGGGTGTTGCTTTGTGATTGCTAAGGTGTTTATATTATATATATATATACACACTCACCTGAAGGATTATTAGGAATGCCTGTTCCGTTTCTCATTAATGCAATTATCTAATCAACCAATCACATGGCAGTTGCTTCAATGCATTTAGGGGTGTGGTCCTGGTCAACACAATCTCCTGAACTCCAAACTGAATGTCAGAATGGGAAAGAAAGGTGATTTAAGCAATTTTGAGCATGGCATGGTTGTTGGTGCCAGTCTGAGTATTTCACAATCTGCTCAGTTACTGGGATTTTCACGCACAACCATTTCTAGAGTTTACAAAGAATGGAGTGAAAAGGGAAAAATATCCAGTATGTGGCAGACCTGTGGGTGAAAATGCCTTGTTGATGCTAGAGTCAGAGGAGAATGAGCCGACTGATTCAAGCTAATAGAAGAGCAACTTTGATGAAACTTTGAAACGTAAACTGAATGAAAACATGAATCCATCATGCCTTGTTACCACTGTGCAGGCCGGTGGTGGTGGTGTAATGGTGTGGGGGATGTTTTCTTGGGACACTTTAGGCCCCTAAGTGCCAATTGGGCATTGTTTAAATGCCATGGGCTACCTGAGCATTGTTTCTGACCATGTCCATCCCTTTATGACCACCATGTACCCATCCTGAGAAAAAAAATTCCAGAAAATTATATTGTAGGATTTTTGATGAAGTAATTGGTAAATTCCTCATTAAAATAAGTATTTGGTCACCTACAAACAAGCAAGATTTCTAGCTTAAGTGCCATAACTACTTCTTTAATGCCAAGTTCAGACTGCACGATTTTCAAAGTAGTCGCGTCACAGATCTTTTCACACTGCATGACTATCTGGGGTATCATTCA